>KN883362.1:0-11458 GCA_000934455.1 Apostichopus parvimensis | reverse complement strand
TGTTCTTAAACTTAACTGAGCTATTCACGACATAACCAAGTGATAATAATAATGAACTGTACCGGTATACATAATTATGACGGTATCAAGTTAATTGAGCTGTTCTTAAACTTAATTGAGCTGTTCTTAAACTTAACTGAGCTATTCACGACATAACCAAGTGATAATAATAATAAACTGTACCGGTATGCATAATTATGACGGTATCAATTTTTAAAATAAATAATTTAGTTGAAATAGTTTATTTGTATAGCGAACTGTTTCTGAAATATAATGAACAAGTACTTACGTTTCTCATTTATTTCGTGAAACTATAGATATCTTAGTTGAAACTTTGACATTGCAACCCGCGATCAAATCAGAGCCGTATCTTTATACGGCTGTGACTAATATTTAACATGAGTGCCATCACCATCACCGTAATGCGCTTGCTCAAAACGCAGACGACAGGTAAAAAAAAAACATAACCTGCTGTGTGCACACGCAGAAGCGCACGTTGACGGCAGGACCATTTTTGTACGGGGGGGGGGGGGGGGCTGGGGTTAAATGTTAGATATGCCTATGTCGTCCTGGGGATGGCATCCCCTTCCGTTTTCGAACGTTGGTAAATTGAATGGTGCTTGGACGCACAAATGACATTTTAGAAAAATTATTCAAAGGATGAGCCCTTTTTCTAATTATTTTTAATATTCAATCTCGTCAACTTAATTGAGCTGTTCTTAAACTTAACTGAGCTATTCACGGTATAAACAAGTGATAATAATATTGAACTGTGCCGGTATACATAATTATGACGGTATCAAGTTAATTGAGCTGTTTTTAAACTTAATTGAGCTGTTCTTAAGCTTAACTGAGCTATTCACGACATAAACAAGTGCTAATAATAATGAACTGTACCGGTATACATAATTATGACGGTATCAAGTTTTAAAGGACCATTTTTGTACGGGGGGGGGGGGGTTAAATGTTAGGTAAGCCTATGTCGTCCTGGGGATGGCATCCCCTCTTGTTTTCGAACGTTGGTAAATTGAATGGTGCTTGGACGCACAAATGATACTTTTATTTTATTACCCTTGACCTCCACACAAACAATATGATTCTTTAACCAATTATGGGAAAGCCACATGCCAAATATCAGAACTGCAGATGTTAGCTATATTGAGATATCGTGTTTACAAGCTTAGGCATCACATACACACACACACTCACCTAAACTTGACTGTATAGGTACCTTGCCTGCCTATGGCAAGTAACCAAAAGGACAAGGGAGGGGGTCGGTGGCTTTCAATTGGGCTATGCAGGAAAAAGGGGGCAGAGGCTTGCCCATGGACCATATATATCGACACAAAGACCTGTAAAAGTTTCGAATCGTGTCCATGTTTTAATTCTTCTGCGGTATTATGTATTAAATGATGAGTCTCAGTGCGCTCCATCAATTTTGCATCTCCAAATAATTGTATGAATTAAAAGTGAAACTATAAAACACAAAAGAATCACACACACAGTGTATTTATTGTGCTATGTAAGGAGTTTTATTGTCATAATTATTGACAATTCATTTATCATAAATCATTTCATTTTATGTACTAAAAACTATACAATGAAAAGGAGTGGTATTTTAATTATATACATTTTTTTATGGACAAAACTCAAACAGTAAATACAGCATAAGATGACTCAATATATATACAAATATACAAATTTAAAAAGAAATACTCTGAATTTGGTATTTTTACATGCACAAACAGCCCCCCAAAAGAAGAGACAAAAACACTCACATTTTACAAACAACATTATTTCATTATTAGCCTACTACTCCAAAAGCCCCTTTCCTTTTAAATTGTATTTCTATAGATTTTTAATGCACTTAATAAACTTTTTAAACCTCTTGTGATAATATATTAACAACATGAAAATACTTCTGGTCATGAAGGATCCACCTGCTCAATCAAATTCATCAATTACTGTTTGGATATTTTGTTGCTATTCCAGCATTACATATGGTGGCAACAGTGGGATTTGAGATGCTTGTACTGCCATCCTGTTCTACATTTCTGGTACATGCAGTGGGATTTTCTCATTGATTTACAAGTGTGATTATCACTACGGGACAACTTAATAAATGTATGGTGAGGGAGTGCAGTTTTTTTTTAATTCAAAACTGTAAGTGCCAGTCACTACTGTCCCTTGTAGGTATCAAAGACAACAAAAACGAGTGCTAAAAACTTACTGGACTTATGTTTCATATTGAGCTTACCTTAAATCATTCTCTTACTACTAATACCACCCTCCAAGCATCCTTAAAGGAACCATTCTCTTACTACTAATATCACCCTCCAACCATCCTTAAAGGACAACTTTAGGCACAGAATTCAATGTGGTATGTTGTATACCACAAAACCACACCGCTTTACCTGTCCAGCTTTGATTTCTATAACACTTTAAATTTCTGAGAAATGACCCTTTAAACAATTAAGGTGATTGGACTATTTCTCTAATACCTTCCTAAGACCATTATGTCAGTTCCTCAGATGCAACAGAAATCTCAATGGTTGAAACATAAGACCTTTATTACCTCAAATGACAAGTTTACAAGTTATTACAAACTTATCATGCGGGCAGACGAAGTTCAACGACAACCAAGGCCTGTGATCTCTTGTTTATATGAAGTTAATCAAACTTTCTTTTTGGATGAGTTATTATAATTTATATTCACATTTAAGGTCTGCACCGAGGATCACTGAGTCATCACTGAATCCTTAAAGAAGCATTCAGAGTTTTAACATATTTTAAAGGTGAATAACTTGAAAACCTCAACAGCTCTAGAAACATTACTAGAACTCAAATTTTGATCTCTTTTTTTTAAAACTTTATATAAACATAACAAGACTAATCTTCGGCATAAGGCCACCCTTCAATATTTCCCATATCAATCTTACTGAGAGCATTAAGAATCATTATCATTCACATATCCATAAATTTACTTAATGACAAAAATTTCCCCTTTTTTTCCCCCAATATTATGATGGTTTGGAGTGTATTTATCTCATTGGTTTGCTTTCTTAAATAAACAAAATCAACATTTTTCGTTGTTGTAAAGTAAGCACTGCTGTTACTGGAATTCATTAAAACCATAGGAGAATGTCAATGATAGGTCAGAACAATGAAATAACAATAGGATATGAGCAATGAAAGTCTAACAATTGTATATATATAAAACAATAGTAGAGTACCATTACTTGCCAAAGATAATAGATAAATGACCCAAGGTGGTCCAAAATGTGAATAATACTTAAGTGGTGTTGCAGGAGAGTTTAATTTGCTCTAAAACTCTTAAAAATGAAACTAAGAACAATCTGATGTTACTTTCTAACACCTCCTCACCCCCACCACCCCCATTCCCTCCTCCAACCTCCCATTCATTTTTCACCTGCTCTTTGCCCATACCCTCCTTACCCCTATTCTTGCCCATCTCCCCCCCCCTTACCCCCTCCTCCTCTCCCCTGACTAGAACTGTCAAGTGATCTATTACCTTATTCATTCTGCTTCCATTATATAAGCCTCCTGATTTGATTCCATATCAATGAGGTATTTATTTAGGGTTACATACCTCTATCCTTATAAAGTAACCTTCTAGCTTGTATTACAATAGCACTGTTTTGTATGATGTGAATGATTGCAATGTCGTTAGTTCATTTAAAGAATTGAACATAACCGTGACCTTGCAAAAGTACTTTCTTGGAATCTCTAACTCTCCAAATTATTCGGAGGCAAATAGTAATGTTTTTAACTCCCTCAATAAATATCCCTGTTTAGGGAAATTGTTTTAGAAGGTTGAGACTAACAAGGAAAAGTTGAATAGTTAAAACATTAGAGGCCCACTAATCAACTCTCTAGCATATTTGAGTTCCAAACTGATGGCCTTTAATGTTATTTAAAATACTGCCACCACCAAGAATCTAAAACATAGCATCTAAAAACTTAACATCCCTATCAACATGGGACATTTTCAAATATGTTCCATCCTTTTCAGCTTTTGTTTTACTAATAATTTTAAAACTGAATGCAAGGGATGGGGGGGGGGGATGCAACTCCAGGATTGCGGGCAAATATCGGTAGAAAATGGCTATCAACTTGAAAAGCTTGTAACACACAATGCAGCTGCAATATTCTTATCAAATATATCTAAAGAAAGGCTGGTGATTCCCCTGGGAGAAAGTCTGTTACCATGGAAACATTCTCTCCATCAAAATATAACTTAGAGAGCCTATAAAACATTTAAAAAAAAAATATGAATACCGATAGTTACCATAGCAACAGAAAACAACAATTACAGAAGACACTTTTTTTCTGTTTTATAATAAAAAGAAAATAATCAAATATGGTAAATGAAAGCCTCTAGCAGTTTTAGTACAGAATGAAGACGTCGGCATGTTAAGCCTTAAATGAAGCCAAAATTTTGTAATTTTTTCGGAATCAAGACTCACATGATGGATTTCTGTCTTTAAATATTTAAGTAGTTCAATCTCAGAGTGGGTTTTAAAACATCTTTGGGGATTTTACTTTTGACTTGGAACCTTTTAAATGATGTCTGCAAAGATTCTTATCCAATTGTACGCACAGAGATGATGAAGTTGCCAATTTAAATCCCAAAACAGAAAAGAAAATATATTTTCATCTCACATCCAGATGACGAGTGAAAACCCATTTTGAATTGCAAACAGTTTCCAAGAAATGATTTTGCTCTTGTTATGGATATTAAGGTTTTTTCATTTGTTCATCAATCTTTGATATATTAATATGAATTTAACCATGCAGCCTCTCAAAATCCAAACTTGCCGTCTATAACTTTAGAAACGTCTGTTTTTATTGACCTTTTCCTTGGACATTCATTTAATTTCTCAACATGCCAACTTCCCCTGGAGTTCTTCCCCTACCACTCCATGTGTCACCTGTCTTTTAATAATTTTTGTAAACATATACAGACAAAGAGTAAGATTAATTGTAGATACGTGGGTCTACACAGGGCGAGGGCGGCAGAGTTCTCTTGGACGGCGACCTTACGAGTGGATGCTGCCAGGAGAGGGGTCAGCTGCAAGTAGGAGACCAGGAGCGGACTTCGGGTGTTTATAAGCGCCTCCAATTTCACCGCTTCCCTGTTGCAGACTTCAATCTATCAGGAGATAGAACAATCGAACAGAAAATATTCATATTTAGTGGCAGGCACCTTTGGGGGTAACTTTTAAAGGATGAATTTAGGCAGATGTTTAGTATCCCTACGTCATAGCTCAACCAAAACAGAAAATTTGGAGCACAGGTTTTTGTTTTCTATGACACATCCTTTTTTAACACTATGTTTATAGCTTCATTCCATGTACCGCCATAAGCACAGACTAGTGGATACCCACCCGCGTCTAGACTGTCCAAGTTGTATTTTTCCGTTGCTATGTAGCGAAAAATCACATATTCATCATCGGACTGGTTTTCTCCCCATATATTAGACCCTTCACAAAAGATTTAGCAAATGCCAGACTGGTTTATAGTAAAATAATTGGAGCATGTCCTGCTGCTGTTTGCAAATAGACCAACCATTCACTTTCATTCACATTGCTATTAAGAGTGCACGCCAGACTACATGCAATTAGTAGAGAAGAGATATCACATGACAGACAAAACATAAATGTTTAAATTATAACCAAACATATATTGCTATGTCTGGCAGAATCTCCTTAGTAGTAAGTGGGCAGCTAGCACTTGCAGGAGTTTCCACAATTTATTCTCAAATCATACCATGTAATAGTTATAGATATCTAATTTATTTAACTTTCTTTTCCAGTGTTTTTCTTACAGGTTACTAGATATCATCATCATTATCATCAACAAACTTTTTTTTTTGTAATGTCCATCATGTTTTAGTTACTATAAGTTTGTATATCAAAAACCCTGTATTGACTTTAGTGTTCAAATCAGAAAGTAAATTTGAATTGGAGGTAAAATGACTACTTACCTGGACTACAGATGGATTCTCAGGTACAGGTGTAACTAAAACAACAATATCGCCCTCTATTGACAGAAACCCATAAAGGTCACACTCGGACTGCAAGAGAGAGAAAAGAAGATATAATGTTAGCAGCTGCTTGTTTCTACAAAGAACTGAAATTAAGTGTATATCTGACAACCATTTCATGTCATAATGTTAGGGTTGTGCACCTCAGTTAATAACAAACCACTGACAATTTTATCTTCATTGAGTATGAAATTTTGACCGAATGGAGGGAATTAAGTCTTTTTCCTGTCAGTGTGCATTGTGAATGACACTGATGTATGTACTGACGCTTAATGATATGTGAATAACACTAATGTATGACATGAAATGGTAATTATTGGCAATAAAGCTGTCAGGATTGACTAATTATGGAATGGGTCATTACTAGTTAATTACTTGAGTGGAGAGAAAGCATGGATGGTTCCTTATTAGCTTGATCAACTGGATTCTCACTTTTGAACAAAAGTTGTTAAAGAATGGCTTGACAATAGCCACCAGGAAACTAAAGTTTGCATGGATAAGTGTTTCCATCAGCTTGTTTCAAGTACCTCACTTAAGGACAAGGGTTAATCTGAATAATTCTTTGATTTTGACAGAATTATAATTCTGCAGCCAACATGCTAATAAAGATAGAGATGTCACTATGGTTTTCCCATCATCATGATGAACTCTGGCTGCAAACAAGTTTAGATACTGTCATTATTCTCAACCTTTAAACATTTTTCTTTGCTATTGGAAAATTCTCATGAAAGGGACTGTGGGAGAGCAGTTAATTGGAGGGGGGTACAATTAAGAGGGTGGGGCACAGGTAAGGGGAGAGGGTAAGACTAAATCATATCCCTTCCTCACCACAACAATCTGCCTTCTAAGGAGTTCCAACACATCCTCCAGGTGAAGAGCCTTTGATCCCATCGCCAAGGCAACAGTGTCTGCCTCTTTCTTGCTAAAGAGGATTCTAATTAGACCAGCTGAACAAGGAACCAGAAGAACAGAAACAATACATTAGACACATACAGACTACTGCCCTTTCTTAAGCAGGGAAAATGAAGACTGTTGATGACAATATTAAAATTCATGCTTTAATATTAATATTCTAACTAGTCTAATTCTCTAACCGACCTATGTAAATAGTGACCCAAAAAATGCTAGATTTGCTATAAAATTGTCAGAGAGTTTCAAAGATTGTACACAAACACACCACTTGAAGAGATTTTGCCCGTCTATTTGCATTATGTTCATAACTAAAGTGGAGAACTTTGTGTTAATAACATAATGCATGTTATGTCATACATATCAGTAGCATACACACATGACAATTAAACCAAATCCGTTGTGAATGATTTCATCATGCACAGATGTTACCTTCCTAATGCCATCAACCAGAAATGGAAGTAATCGTTTAGGGGTCTCCCCATAGTACAGATTACCTTGTACAAACAGTAATGTAAAGGAGATGGTTAATGTTATCTTAACAAAGGAAATTAGTTATTGCTCATATTTTTGTCTCATTAAGATCACAAGCTCTCTCTCTCTCTACTGTAAAAATAGAAACCGTTACCATGGTGCAACTGCTGTAGTATAAGGAATCAACCGTATGATTGCATGCCCTTTGACCTGATGATTATGCAATATGCAGATTGCCAGATTAAGTTGCCTTTATGATTGTTTTCTACAAAGGGTAATGTTTATACAGCCTCTGATTCTTAACCTTGTAAACGAATCTAGTATTGTGATTGGCAGGAAGTAGGTATACTCTCTTCACCTTGTGTTGCCAAGTTAGTTTTGCAGAACATTTGAAAGGCATAGGGTATCTCTGTGCCCATCATGTAAAAGCATGTCATTAAATCCTAACCAATTGATATCAAACCATTGACCGAATAAATATGACAAATAAATGATTTTGGCTTATTCTTCTTTGGGCTTTTTTCTTTTTTTCAATCCCTAGCTTGGATTTCTGAAAGTATCATAACTGCCTTACATTCAGAGGAAGGGAATTAATGACACAACAGTTGCTAAAGAAGGATGACAAAACAACAAGCAAAATAAAATAAAAAGAAATGTATTTTACCGCACACAGGACAGCAACTCCCTGGAGGAGTGATGCCCATACAGTTTGTAGAGAGCAACTCAGGACAATCTATGGTATCACACTGGGAAACAGTATCGACATCTATTTATAGCAAAGAGAAACAGCAAAATAACAGTCAACAAGTAACAGGTATGAAACATTTTTACGTAAAATGTCTCTCTCAATTAGTTCATATTTGTGTATTCATGATTTTCCCAGTAGAGATATCATAAGTATACTCTACAAAACAGTCCAGCGATCAGTACAGTGTAATTATGAATAATATTGCAAGGTACAGTACTATATACTAAACTTAACTGTATTCTAATGTACTAAACAGTAACACTACATAAAGAACAGTATTACACTGTATTATTCTGTACAGTACAACAACAAACTCCCTACAGTACCAGTACTGTACAGTAATGAATAATACTGCATGCATACTATGCTAACCCTTATTGTACTATAATCTACTAAACAGTAACACTCTATAAAGAACAGTGCTATACAGTTTTATTTCTGTAAAGTAAAATACAACACATTATATATAATGCACTTAACTTCAGGCTATACTGTACTATGCTATACATTTAAATGTATACAGTATACAGCAACCTAAAGAACTGTTATGTTTAGAGTGAAGTTAGTATTTGCATAGTGGACCTACTGCATGTTACTATACTTCCAGTTATGCACTATAATATACTTAACTGTACTGTAATGTACTATCCTATACAGTTAAATGCTGGACAGTATACAGCACCATACAGAATTGTTATGTATAGAGTTAAGTACAGTATTTGCATAGTTGGCCTACTGTTTGGTACTATATTGCTTCCTGTAATGTACTATAATATACTTAACTGTACTATACTCAGTTAAATGCTAGTGGACAGTACAGCACCCTACAGTACAATAAACTGACTTAGGGTACGTACTGTACGACACACATACTATGATATATCGAAAGGAACACTACCGTACAGAAACCTAAATTACTGGCAGAGTATAGGAAATGACAGTACTGTACTACAAAGGAAAGATAGACTTCACTGTTTGTGTACTTGTGTAAACAGAGCATGAAGTACTTTAATGTTATTTCATAATTAAGCTCATTTAACAAAAGCTGTTTAAATATGCAATAAACCGAGAATTGTTAGTATTGAGTACAAACTCGAAATACAGTCTAGAAGGGAACTGTACAACGACGCAATACCAATAACTGAAATATTTACAATTAATATTTCAAGTAGACACAAAGCCGTCCACAAAATATTTAAAATTTATTGCAGACACTCAACTCCTATCCCAACTGAACACTGCATAATAGTACTGATATTAAACTTATTTTGGCAGTAATGTTAACTTTCTAGGCCCACAAAAGAGTAAAAGCAGGTATTTGCTCATGTTAATTGTCAATTTTGGGTCTATCGATGAAAAGCCTTTTTTGTTCAGCAAATGGTCTCTCTCACCTGAGATTGGACCAACAGCCTCGCAAGGGCCGAGATAATCTACGGTTGTCTTATGTTGCCATGCCACACACTTGCTGGGATAAGTCTCTCCGTTGTGACCACATACCTGGACACCGTCACCATGACACTCTCCCTGCAGGTGAAGGCAAAGAGAGATTAATGAAAGTGGAATCCCATTGTATCTAAAATCTGAAATATCACAGGATAGGCTACTAGCTATTTAGCACATAGCCCATTATAATGGTCTCATAATGAACAATCAAGTCTCTGAATTTAGGATGAACATTTAATAGGTAAAGTTTTATCTCTAGGTTGACTGATGGATGATGTAGGCTGGATGAGAGACAGGCTATAACAGGATTTATACAACACCTAATTGTATTCTGGTCATTTGATTGGTCAATTGCTCGTTGATTGCATGCAAAATCCGCTCTATTCTACTCTATGAAATAGAACCATGGGTTATACTTTTTTGGTAGCACTTTTTTCAATGGTAAGAGAGCAGAGAAACCTGTCTGTTCAAAACAATCTGTTGCATGAGTGCATTTTACCCATCTTAATATAATATGTTGTATAAAACAAATAATGAATGGTTTCTGCAATAGTGCAAATATTTCATTCGTTGAAAGATGGAATTTGTTCCATTCAACTCGGCTGCGCCTCGTTGAATGGAACATTCCATCTTTCAACTCATGAAATATTTGCTCTATTGCACTCATAACCATTCATTATTTGTATAATATTCCACATCCTAAAATTTGTTCAGATCATAATGTGAACAAAACTCTTTGTATTACTTTTGTTAACCTTATTGTATTACAACAAGGAAGAGGAGAGAGGGAGGGGAGGGGTGGGGTAGGAGGGGGTTAAGCTGAGAGGGATGTGTCTGCGTTTAACTATAGACATTATATGGTATGTGGTACTTACCATACATTCCCCCCGGTAGGCTGGCACCTTGTGTCTTTTCTGAAGTTTACACAAGTTGGGGTGCTGAATACCGTCTGTATCGCAGACTGGTACATAGAGTTCATTCTCACAGTTCACAGGGGTAGACACTGTTAAAGAAACCAATGGCATCATTTTATTTAGACATTTATTTACTAACATTTCTTATCTTGCAATGCTGTCTCTTTGCCATATCAATGTGAACTGTCTGTGATTGGTTGCAGAGCAGCAACCTGCCAAATTCAATGGTGCTTTTTAACTTTATATAGAAATACTTAATGGACCAGTCAGACTGCAATTTTACATCACAAACTTAAAACGTAATCATGTCGTTGATTATTGCAAAAAAATATTAGCCCCAAATTTGTGGTGACTTAACCAAGTTGACACTATCTGTCTATATTTAAAGTAACCTTCCTTATTAAAATAATCTCCTTCATGGACCATTTAAACTATTTCCTAGTTTCCTTTGTATGTGTGTGTGTATGTGTGAGTGTGTGCCATGGAATACTTGTTTACCTGTTGCTTTGAAGTATAAAGCAGTGCAAATCAAAAAATGCTTTCAAAAGTAAGCATGTCACTTCCATTACTTACCACATTCATACTGCTGACATTTCTCTAACGGAACACTCAGACAGACTGCTCGTTTTGGCACGCACCTAACATGGAGGATAACGATGAAGGAAGAATTACGTTATGGAGAGTTCAATTAGACAGGGAACGTGCTTTAAGGATGGGCGGTATAAAGGCGGCATAGAGGGCGGTAAAGTGTTCCTTCATCTTTGAATATGAGTGACTTCTAGATGCATGTATCAGAATATGAACTGAAGCTGGTGGAAATTGGCTAGCCACCTGACGTGAAGTCTAAGTTACCAGTCATTTGTCTTCCTCCACATGAACGTGTGGATCAGCTTGGCATTGTAA
>KN883361.1:61523-81081 GCA_000934455.1 Apostichopus parvimensis | reverse complement strand
TTTTTTTTTTAAATGATCTGAATTGAAATAGAAACAAACATCACAAACTACAATCAGACTCATAAATTATAAAACATATATTTTGGCTGAATTTGAAAACATAAATGTTCTTTTCTGCATCTTCTTACTTGTCTATTGCTTCTGATAGGATAATTAATTGGACTTACACAATTTCCAGGATGGAGTCCTTGAGTTTTATGGCGTGCAGGCAACGTTTCCAGTTGGACACGGCTGAGTGGATGTACAAGCTGTAGGATTACGACAACAACAACAACAAAAAACAATCAACACATTCAAGGTAAAAATTCAAAACAATATTTGAAAAACTATATTATTTTTTCTTTTCTTTACAATTTAATGCAATTAGGTTAACCTCATAACCTCACAACATCTTCTTGGGGACTTCAAGGATTTGTCGGTTACAGACTATGTTGGCTCATAAATTTACACTGTTTCTTTTTTTCTTGTCTCCTGCAGAAACCGAAAACATTTTTTGAAATATTTACCAAGCTTGAAATATAACTCCATGAATGTATATGGCAACAGTGCATTCAGTGACATCATCATTACATATTTGACCAGTACAACAGACCTTTAAGTCTAATAAATAAACATTAGTCAAACCCTGTCGGCCCTCTAGTACTATAATGTTGAGCACTCACGACATTCGGGAGGTAACATTAATGGGTATTCTTCGATCAACCCTGTTTTACATCTCTTTAAGTACAGGGATGAGTCTGGGGTGAAAAAAAAAATCACGGAATTTTGCAAAAATTGCGGTATAGGCTCCAGTTTGAGTATGCTACAGTGTGTTAGGATAAGTTTTTGTCCCAAGGTAGAAAAGAAATCACGGATATTCCGCGAATTCGGGGAAAAAGCTCATGCCTGTAAGTAAGACGCACCACCTTTAAGGTTTTTTCCTCTTTTATTCCAGGTCACTTACTTGCCATTCTGTGCCCCCATCCACATCGTGGGCATCACAGTGCTCTTCTTGTCTGCCTCTTCGTGCATCAGGTCTGCCTCTTCGGGAGCCGTCGACAGCCCGTCTTTCAAGAGGTCACTCGGTAGTTCAACGTTGTTGGAACGCTGTCGGGACACGATGGTCTCCGTGGGGATGGGCTCGGAGGTGGCACCTAGAGGGTCGCCCGAGGAGTCTGGGGAAGCAGGAAAGGGTAAAACATTGAAATACTGATATCAGTGGTAGGAAACAAGCAATAGATTTAGGGACCAGATGGTCATAATTTACAACCTTCAGTGTGGCAATGAGTACACAAAGATTGCAGAAGACGCCATCATAACTTACTCAATGTCCTGAAATCATAGCTATATCTGTATGCTGAGAGTTGGTCGCATCTAGACTAGAGTAATATAGACTTCTCACTCTCATATCTAACAAGCTGACATAATTTCTTGACGATTACAGCAGTTTCATTCATGCAGACACTGTGGCCACGCTGACATCAGTTGAAAATAAAGCAATCACAGCGATAATACAATCGTCTTGGAGGTGCTAACGTCTTGGACAGTGGACACACTGCATAAAATATTTCGACAGACTTTGTATTTACTTTAAATAGAGCTTAATCCATTCTACGAAGGCATCTTTAACCTGTTCTTAACATTTTATGCGTTTGCTTCTACCACTTCGTGATATCGATATAGTTTTACTAAAGATTCCCTTGTTCTCAGCTAAAATTATTGGCTCATGTGAAGAACTCATTCTGCGTAGAAAAAATCATTCATTCTCACTGTTTGGCATCTATGGCACTCTTTGCACCCCATCTAAATGAAATGATGGGTGAAGCAATGGTCCTCCCCCCTCCTCTGCCCCCTCCTCTTAACCTCCCCCCCCTGGATGCTTTACCTGCATCACTACTGGCCCCAGAGTCTGACTTGCTGAGGGTAGATTCCTTTACAATTCCTTCCATGCCTAAGGTGTCCGGTAGCGCCTGTGTCGTGGCAGCTTTGGCCAGCATCGCCTCGGCCTCGTTAACACTGGTGATGTCTCGCTTTATGTTGGCTTCCCCGACCTCGGCCTTGAAGTCCGAAGGTTCGTCAAGCTCTTTTTGAATGAATCGAAAGTTACACGATGAGGACACAGGCAATAAAATGAAAAGCTCTTGTTTGTGAATAATACCAAAACTTTTTGAACAAATTACATTAGTATGAAAAATTAAAAAAAATTCCCTTCAAGATTTGTGAGCCTTCTACAACTCATTCATCTGGAGATATTTAAACATCAGAAAGCCAAAAAAAAGAGAGAAGTGGGTGTAATTTCATGCACTTATGAAAGTCATCAGATAAAGCAAACCTACCAGATCGTAAAATAAATAAGTAAAGAAATACCTACTTTATCATCAATTTTTTTCCCGCAACATATCAGATTTGATTAATACCACGAACTGGCATAGAGGCTGTTGCTGCACATACTACGGCACCAACTGAAAATAATTCGGACCATGTGGACCGAGTCAGGCCGAGTGCGTTTCAAGTTCTGTCACGTGTGTGAAACGGCCAATTGATACGTGACATGAACAGACCTGACAGAATATTCCACAAAGCTCTGAACATCATTTTACCTATCAAAATATGAACATTTCTTAGCATGGGTATATTCTCTCCCATCCACAATAGACCCCAGCAGTTTGTAGAGTCTCAGTGAAGAATTTGTACGGTGTCTAAGTAAGCCTTACATATTTACTCATACTTTGATATATAACCTATTCAGCTGTCCATTATCATCAGTCGTTATTTCTTTTTAATTTAGTCGGGTCCAATTAATTAAATTGTCTCATTTCATACTATGTGCTTAACAAAAATGTATTACAAAATAGCCGATCAATTTTACAGAGAAGTAATAAAACATAAATTCTATCAAACTCCATCACTGGACCCCTTTAACCATCTCTTATATACAACATTGAAAAACATAAATTGAAAAAAAATTTCTAGTTACTTTGCATGATGTGAAAATGATTTCAAGAGAAACCATTTCCTGACTTTGCGCTTGGACGTAAGCCATGACCGACAATTGTCCTAAAATTACTGCCAATGTTTTGTCCAGCTAGAAAACAATTGAAAGGCGAAGCTACTTTCTGGTTGAATCAAAAGCATGGATGTAGATTTTTTTTTATGTTTCACTTGCAAAGCTGACATGTAATTTAATTGTTTGTGTCAGCTTGAATACTGAAAGTATTAAAGTCAAATCAAATTCATTGAGAAAAAATACCATAGAAATATACATACAAGAGAATGTTTCATCGGCACTGATCATGCACTTGACATATGTAAACACATACACACACACAAAGGTTATGCATGGATCCAGCTGTTTGCAGATGACTCTTCCGATTAAAAAGTTTTGATAAATTGATAATTTTATCTCCTTTTGGGTCACATGACAAGTCTGTCCAATTTTAGGTCATGTGGCTGGTGATTTAATCTCCTTGTTTGTTAAGCCTTGGCATATTTCCAAAAGCAAGAAAAGAACAAATAAACAAACATACATATTAGAGTTTTTGTTCCTTGATATCATTCTCTGGTATATTTCTATGGATGACAACCCTCCTCCTCTTTGAATGTACTGATAGAAGCAAGCAATGCATAGTCTTGTACAAACTGAGCAAGCTTCAAATGACAATATCATCTTTGCTTTAATTGCGATTTAATTGTGATATTTTTTTCCTTCTTCTTTTTGCAAAGCTATTAGAGTTTGTCAATTGCTTTTCAAACGTGATACAAATTTTAAACACAAAAACATTCTTTTTAAGAGCAATTCCAGTGATGATCCCAGCCCCATAGTGTGACTTTCATATATATACGACCACAAATTTACACTACTAGCTGTCCACTTTGTAGATGCCACAGACAAACTACAAGTCTGGATATATGGAATCCAATAAATTGATAATATAAACCTTTTAAGCACAATATGCCTGAACATATCAGCCCTCTCATTTGGAAAATTTGCATTTTTGTTGGTTAACTTTTGAGCCGTGTTGTTGTTAAATTCTGGCTCAAGTTGTCACAATCTTTACTTACATAAGAAAGTTCTTGCTTAGTTAAGTACCAACCCTCCCTCCATCTCTCTCTCCCTCCTGGCCCTGCCCCCTACCTCCATACACCTTCCAAGATTAAATATAATGATTCTACTACTTCTCTAATTATTTGTCCTCCTGAGCAGAAACATACTCAATTATAATCTGTGCAGGTTTGTTTTAACATGTGTTCCAGTAAGATAGTTAGGAATAATATTGTACATTTTAACTGTACACCATCTGTATGTATGTTACTGATATTACATAATGTTTAGGTATAGTTATGCGTATGTCAGTCTACATTCTGCAGTCGAGAGGCCCACGCCTCAACACCCAATTCAATGAGTAGACATCAGAACCTTATATCATGATTTTATCCTAATTTCAGTCTTCTGGCCCACGCCTCAACACCCAATTCAATGAGTAGACATCAGAACCTTATATCATGATTTTAACCTAATCTCAGGGGCGTTGTGGTCAAGTGGTTAAGGCAGTGGACTTGTGATCTAAGGATTGCAGGTTCGAGTCCTGGCCAGATCATTACTTTGTGTCCTTGGGCAAGGCACTTTATCTCCATTGCGTCTCTTCACCCAGGTGTATAAATGGGGACTTGCGAGGTGACTTGTAAATATAGTTGCGTGCGCTGTTTTTGTGGCTGCACCCTATGGGAAGTCCGCCAGGGGACACGTGGCTGTGGTGCACTGTGGTGCCCCAGGAGAGATTGTTTTAATTGTGCACACTTTGGTGTGTAGGTGTGACAAGTTACCAATGACCAGGGTTAAGTACAGTTGCGCTATATAAGAACTGAGAATTATTATTTATCTCAGTTTTCTGGCTATAACTTTCCCATCTTTCCAATGCTGTCCCTTCCATTTATCAGGGACCTACTTTATAAATGATCAAGTTATATTCACACTTAAAAATGGATGTGTGTAAAATTAGAAACAATTTCTTGAAAAATGGCTTGAAGAGCAAAAAAAAAAATTCAAAAAGTAAACAGATACGAGATAGAAAAAGGCAACAAAAAATAAAATGGTACAAAAAGTAACAAAAAGTAACAAAACAACTGAAGAACAAGAACAAAATTGTAAGCAGAGGTCGAATATGGGGAAATTTTAATTTGATGACAAAATCTAGACTCAGTTGTTGCTTTTTCTATTTAGTGTGTGTGTTGAAGTTTTTTTCTATTTGTTTATTGCTGTTGTTTTTGTATTATTTTCAGTTGATGTTGTTTATTTTGCAAAACACTTGCCACTATGAAAAGCAGAAAAATGTATGTTGAGCTTTTTTTGACTGAATCATATCACTTTAAAGTAGCAATATATGAGATAAGGCTTTGAAGCAAACAAGGTCTTATTTTTCAAATTAGGAGTCTTACCTTTTCATGAATTCTTATGTAAGCAAATCATCCGCAAAAACTACGAACTTTTACCCAAACTTTCAAAGAGTGAAATTTGACTGCTCTTTCAAAAATATGAATTTAATTTGGAGGGAATGCAAAATTAAAGTAAAACAACAGCGAAAAGAAAAGACAAAAAAAAATATTTGAAAAGCACATTAAAACCCATGCTACCAACGAATCTGAATTTCACGTGGTTCTATCTAATACTGAAGGTGACATAATCTATTTGTAAAACAAAAGAGTCCAGGATACTAAAAACTAGAAAAAAAGTGTGAAAAGATGAGATTTTGATTGAAAATGCATGCATGGAAGTGTGCACTGACCGCCCCCAGAGAAAACAGAGGAATTTACGCTGTTCAAAATCAGGTGCATAAGAAAGATATTTCCTTTATCTAAACTCCACTTTTCTTTATGATTTTAAGTTATTGATTATTGACAGCAAAAAATGACACAACCACAGCTTCAAAACTATTATGGCCAATGTAAGATAGAAACTAAGGGTATGAATAGAGTTTCTATATCTATAATGCAATCCCCCTGCCATCCCCTCCCCCTGCCCCCCCCAAAAAAATAAAGAAAAGATTCATGATGCTTCCTAGACCTTTCAATAGCCATCATCGCCATCATGTAAGAACCTACACCGTCAAGGGTCAGAGAGATGCAGTGAAAGGGAAAAGTACAAAATATCTTTCCATAGCATCTACTTTTTCATTTATAGTAAGGAATATAAAGAGGGTTATTGGTCCGACTCCCAAATTTGTTTTGTTGTTGAGATATAAAAATATTGAAGGAAGTTTCCTCTGACTTCAAAGATCAGATTGTGGACATAGCTATGGTAGTTAGTCAAACTTCAGTAACTAACTTCAATCAATTAACTCTTTGGTAGTTTGACAAACTTTAGTAACTAACTTCAATCAATTAACTCTTTGGTAGTTTGACTAACTTCAGTAACTATCTTCGTTCAATTAACTCTTTGGTAGTTTGTCTAACTTCAGTAACTAATTGCATCAATTAACTCTTTGGTAGTTTGTCTAACTTTTGGGGCAAAAAGGTTATCCAGTGAAAGATCTGTATCGTAAGGAATCAAACAAGTTAGAGAATTTAAAAAATAAGGTTTCTTCTAGGGAAATCAATCTGCCCCAGAAAAACTCAAAATGGTGGTTTGCATACTTGCATAAATATAATAACTATAAATTATCAAACACATACAAATTTGATAACCCCACTTTCTGAACATTTTGATAAAATTGACATTCTGTCTGTATCAAGGTTGTAAAACAAAACAAGACCCGAAATTTCACTATGATTTTTTATGAATAACCCACCCCCTCCCACCCAAATTCCCCTTTTAACTTATTTTCAACTTAAAACCTTTTAAAAGATTAGGTAGTTGTCGGATGCCCTCTGGTCCAAACTATTCAGAAAACCCACCATTCCCTCATCAATAACATCCCTCTTTCAAAGTGTTCATGGCCATTTCCAAGTTTTTATGATCATTTTAGAATCCTGAATTTTAAATGTGGATCTTTCAAATTTACCAGAATGTGGATGAAGATATGATTTAAGTTTTTTTTCTATTTCGGTTTATTGTTTCTAACACATGCATGCATGCCTGCAAGGAAAAGAAGGCTAAAGATTAATGTGCATAACCAACAGTGTCAAAAGGTGGAAAAAAACACAAAGTGTCTTATTAAAGGCGGCTCAGTTTATGCAATCAAATGGCCAGCTGTGAAGGGAAGAAAAACAGGACTGCCTTTTGCCTGAGAGCAACACAAAGTAGGAAGTAAAAAAAAACCAATGGAGCTTGTTTAGATGTAATTGTAAAATTGTACCTGAGAAATACAACGTCCAACTCTGGCGCACTTTCTTAAAACTGAATAAATCTATGGCAAGATAAAAGTTATCGTTTCAGCATTTTTCAAACATTGCGGATAAATGGCGTCCGTCATAAATCAAAATGATAAAAACCCATGATTTACTCAATCATTTCATTGTGTAAGTACATATTTTTTGCGTTTCATTGTTTTTTTCTTTACCCTTTTTCTTATTGCTTGTTTACTAATAATGGCAATGATGTATACACACTGTATTTCATGTAGTTTCATTGTTACTAAATATGGAATTACATATGCAATTATGTCCCCTGCATTTTATGTAGTTTCATCATTACTAAAAATAGCAGTACATATGCAATTATGTCCCATGTATTTCATCTAATTTCATTATTACTAGATATAGCATTATGTATGCACTTTTCATAGGTTCACTGTATTTCATGTAGTTTCATTATTACTTAAAATAGCATTACATATGCAATTATGTCCCCAGTATTTCATCTAATTTCATTATTACTAGAAATAGCATTATGTATGCACTTTACATAGGTTCACTGTATTTCATGTAGTTTCAATATGACTAAATCCCTTGGGCTCTCAAAGTTAAGTCAATTTGCATTGATATTGTTGAAAGAATATTTCAGGATGTATACCATTCAATGCACACACCATGCACTACAATCAAGAAACTGCATTCACAAAGTTTTAAGTAAAATGATTTTAGGTGAAAATAGTTTTTTAAGCGACATGCAGTACAATTATTTACAGCAACGATCACAAGAGACATGGCCTTATTATTCAGCAGCACTGCTTAATTCCTGGAATTCCCAAATTTTACACAAAAATTGTTAGTTTAATTTTTCAAAATAAATTGACATATTCATAACCAGTCATTGACATATTCTCTAGAAGCATTTCTCAATTCCATTTCGACCTTTCTGCCAAGTTAACATAATGGATACCAGCACAAGGAATCTTTGCTTCCAGAGTGAGAGACATCGAAGAATAGCATAGGGGATAATATATGGGATAATATAGGGATAACTTACACATAGGGGATAACGTAGGTGATAACTGTGTGAGAGGATGGGTAAGCAGGTGGCCATTTTGACTGTTATCACTTCAAGATGCATGGGCTAACATTAAATGTTAATAGAACATACTAACTTTCACATTGAAGCATTGTCAGGAATTCCTGAGGCGAGATGGTCGAAACATACCAATAATAACTTCCCCCCCCCCCCCCCTCCTTCCCCTCTGAACTCCATCCACACCCTCAACACCCTAAGATTTTGCCCTATTCCACACTGATTATTTGTTCTGGTCTCACCTCTATCCGATGTAGGAGTGGAGCTACCCGGTGTCGCTGGTATGCTTGCTGACACCAGTGTCACATTACCGAAGGAGCTGTCATTGCTGGATACTGACGTGGTGTCGTCGGCCGATTCAGCAGTTGCTGCAATGTTCTCAGTGGTGGGGTAGTCACTCTCCATGGCGCCTGAATCCATCGCATGAAAAAGAAAGAAACATAGAAATATCACCGACACTGAAAATGTTTAAACAGAAATCCTCTAGAACAACATATCCTACACGACCTCAGAAAAACTGCAAGTAATATGGCAAAGCTTTAAAGAAAAATATTGATAAAATAATATTAATAAAAAAATTATGGCAAAGTTTTACACAAAATGGAACAGATTTTCACTTGCAGAGTTTTCTCTTTCAATAAGCTCTGAAAACATCCTTTGCCAACTTGGTCTTTCCTGTACTTTACAAATCCCTGCTTGAATAACATCCTCTTTCGCAGCTTTGCACAATTTTTCAAACGTTCTCGGGGAAACTTCTTCATTCTCTTTGTTTATGCTTATATTATTAAATTTAATGATTCTTTTTTTTGCATTCAACTTACCAGGTACACTGGCATTAATTCTCTTTGTTTTTGCTTTCATTAATCAATTTAAAGTGTTGTGTTTTTGGAATTCAACTTACCAGGTACACTAGCATTACATTCTCTTTTTTTCTGATTTTATTAATCAATTTAAAGTGGTTCTTTTTGGCATTCAACTTACCAGGTACACTGGCATTAATTCTCTTTGCTTTTGCTTTCATTAATCAATTTAAAGTGTTTTGTTTTTGCATTCAACTTAACAGGTACACTGGCATTACATTTGCTTTGTTTTTGCTTTTATTAATAAAATTAAAGTTTCTTTTGCATTCAACTTACCTGGTACACTAGTATTACAATCTTTTTTTTTCTGCTTTTATTAATCAATTTAAAGTTTTTTTTTTTGCATTCACATTACCAGGTACACTGGCATTACATTTGCTTTGTTTTTGCTTTTATTAATAAATTTAAAGTGTTTTTTTTTTTTTTTCTTGCTTTTATGAATAAATTTAACGTTTCTTTTGCATTCAACTTACCAGGTACACTGGCATTACATTCTCTTTTTTTCTGCTTTTATTAATCAATTTAAAGTGTTTTTTTTTTTTGCATTCAACTTACCCGGTACACTGGCGATACTGATGATGTTTGCATTACTGACTGAGAATGTGCTGAGGATATTTTGCGGTAGGTTGGCATCCACTACGGTCACTTTACTGCTGTTCTGGTTACTGGTCAGTATCCACACGTAGGACGACAGATGGTTCCTCCGCGACTTCTCGTTCTGAAGTTGTTGTTGCTGCGTTGTAAAGATTGTAAAAGAGATTACAGTGATATTAACTCTACTGATTGAAAATTGCAACAACAAAAAAATTGTTGTATTTGCATTAAATCATATAAACCACCACATCAGAATAGTTTTTCAAATTATTTTAGAATCATTTCACAGAAAAACTTGGCTAGTTAAAGCTAATCAACTACATTCCTATGAGATTTCCATAATGAGATATCCATTTAAAATAAACATTTACCAATTTCAACAGAAAAAAGACCTGCTTATTAAAACCCTATCCTGATATAGAAGGAATACAAAGTATACAATGTAAGGAAGCTTGTAATGGACTCACAGTGATGTCATCGTCCAGTTTCTCCAGCTCGCTGTTATCCATCATACCTTCCGCACCCTCGGAATCCTCCATACTGCTAGAGTAGAACACGCTAGCCCCCACGATAGAACCCCCATCCCTGGTCCGTCCTCCGTTCAGGTTGACACCCGCCGCACACCAGATCTGAATATCACAAAATGGTCAAAATCTTGTATGTATGTATTTTAGATCCTCCTGCAAGCAGGAACTCGCGAAGAAGCCTCATTGGCTTATCAAAGCCGCAAGCTGACTGAAGTCAGTCTCTTACATTCATATTTAACGTCCATGATAATGAATTGTTAATTGTCAACAACTCTGTAACTGGACGACATACATTAATGTAGGAGTAACTCGAACCAGGGACCTTATGATTGAAAGGCACCGGGGACCTTATGATTGAAAGACCTTATGATTGAAAGGACCTTATGATTGAAAGGCATCTTGAAGTAATAAAAATTAAAAACTTTGGCAAATAAGTGACAGGATTCATACTGTTTTTGTTGCACAAGGAACGGGCGATAAAGTTTGAATTGAAAGTGTGGTAGTTTTCTATTTCACCGAAAATAGGAAAGTCTAAAATATTCATGCACATGGGTTTCCTAGAAATGTCCAGACTTTTATTTGTCCAAAATATTGTTGTTAATTTCCATCTATTGATTTCACTGTTTCTTTGATCACAAGGCCTGATCAACATCACTGTATGGTTTCATGGGGACGGAGTACTAATTCATCCAATTTAGGTTTATCAACTTGATTTCTACAAGGTTTCTAGGTTTCTGAATGATGAATTTAATTAAAATCATTATCTCATAAGCAAACCTTGGTCCCAGCTTCCTTCTCGAATAGCGGTCTGCAGTAAATAGGTACGGGCACGCCCATCAGCGGAGTCTTAGAGGCCTCCGACTGCTGATTGGTGTTCTTAGAAGGGGAGGGGTTCTTGGCAGGTAGGCTCCACCCATAGGCTTGGACACGCCCATCGTCCTTCCTGACATGGGCCTTGACCTTACTGTACTGGTCTTGCCTGATTCTAGCTCGCTGTCCAGGACTGTAGTGGTAAAACAAAAATAACAATGAAACATAACAAACATGAAGAAGAAAAAAAAACAATCAAACCATTCCATCAACTACTGTACCTTTGAAGGGCGAAAATAGGTAAATAAGTTTCCAATGTACCCGTCCAAAATGTCTGAGGCATAGATCGAAGGGGCAAAAGTTGCCCATTACAGAGTGCTTAGAGGATCATACTCAAAAGCAGGATCGTTTAAGCACCTTTTATATCCCGTTTCATGACAAAGTACAATAAAATCAAATTTTGCCAATTGGTCCATGAAATTCTTGGAAGCTTGCAGAAATTATTAACTTCATCTGTAATCTACTTACCCATCATCGAGGAAGTCAAACACTTTGGTGTTCTTCTCCAGAGATGCCACCGTGGCAGTTCGTTGTTTCCCGTGGGGCGCCACGGCTCCTCGTGGGGCGTTGAATCGAACATTTCCCTGCGGCACTGGCCGTCTTGCTGGCGCAGTGTTGGAACTGAACAAGCTGCTAAAACTGCAATTAGAAACAGAGGATTAAAGAATACGAGAGAGATTTCCTTGAAATTGCACAAATGACCAAAGTGTTTGCCATACCTAAAGAATCAATGAGCAAACTAATCCAATACAAAATACTTCAAGAAAACACCAAAAAGGTACAAAACACAATATACAAGGAAAAAAGACAAAAAAACAATAGAGAATACAATAGAAAATCCTTACTGTAAGATAAATCACAAGAGAATAGTAAACTGAAATGTAGACCCCCATAGAAATAAATATAATGCAAAAGGATGGTCAAAAGCCACAAATTATTGCAACAATAATGTATTATTGTTATCATTGCAACAATAAGCTATTGTAATCTTTAAAACTTTCCATTTGCCACTGTGAAGTAATACTGTAAACATTTTAATTAGTGAGTCCACTACCTTCACTAGCAACCCTATTAATTACTTACAGTTTCCATATAGATGACCGACTCTTCTTTCCTTCAAAGGATGGATGTTCTCGGGATGCTCTGGAAGAAAATTGAATCTTATTTATACAATAGTGTATTATACAATGGTGTATTGTATAATAGTATTTTGTACAATAGTATATTGTACAATAGTGTTTAATACAATAGTGTATTACAATAGTATAATACACAATAGTGTATTGTACAATAGTGTAATACACAATAGTGTTTTATACAATAGTGTATTACACAATAGTATAATACACAATAGTGTATTGTACAATAGCGTATTACACAATAGAGTTTTATACAATAGTGTATTACACAATAGTATATTAGACAATAGTAAATTAGAAAATAGTGTATTGTATAATACACTTTAGTACAATACACTATTGTACAAAAGAATATTATACAATAATTCTCTGCTTCAAAAGAGGACATTTTATCCATGATTTCTACGATAATCATTAATTAAGCTCATAAATTTTTTTGTCACAACACATTGATATAAAACTTCATCAAAATGATTAATAAATAACTTATGAGTCATCACCCATGATGTGTCGCCAACCATGATGAACCATCAAACATAATGACAATTAATCATAATAATAACAATTATGACTTAGAATCTAACATGATGAATAGTCAAACATATGATGAGTGGTCACACATGAGTCCTCACCTGATCATTTCAGTCCACCTGACAGCTTCCTGGAGTTCCATCAGGCGTTCCTTATACTGGTTCCTCTCCATCAGCACACGAGCCATTTCTACCCGGGTGAAGCGTTTTCGCTGAGCCATGGGTACGCCATCATCCTCCTCGACCTCCCGCAACTTCTCTGACTCTTCTCTTGTTCTGAAAAGTCACAGAGGAGACCAAAAAAGGGTTTGTAAGGTTCTCACCTGTGGACGCCATTGTTCTGCTTAACTGAAACATTACATCGAGATGAATGACAGATGATATTTTTTAAATTGATAAATAATTGATATATTAAATGAACCAACTGCCAACCCCCCCCCACACCTCCCCCACCACAGGATTGGGCTAAACATAGCCCGATGTACGTATACATAGAAACTTAATAGAAAACTCAATAAATGTTGCTGTAAACAGGAAGATTTTAATGCTGTTTTGGGTAACATCAACATTTCATACTTTTTAACTTCAGACTCCAGTTCAGCTATCCTTTGATTCTGTTTGTTCTTCTGGGTCTGAAGGGCGAAGAACTCTTGCTTGTTTAGTTCCGCCTCCGCGGTCAGTTGATCAACTTTTGCTATCAGGTCATCCTTCACAACGCTCAGAGCATTTCTGGAAATTTAAGAAAAAATTTCACGGAAAATAAAAAAGATGGGGCAAGAGTTTAGTTTAACGCTCTGCCCAGAATGTTGGTTGATGAAGGGCACCAACATATATGTTTACAGGTAAACATCTTGCTTATCTCCATATTAAAACATTCCCCCCCCCCAACTAGAAATGGTGTTATCCAAGCCATGATGTCACCAAACCTTCTTTAATTTGAGGCAGAAATGGGTATTTACCAATGCACATGCTACTGGTGTACATAACACAGTTTAGCATACTATACACCAATAAAGTGGACTTCAGGTGTTGTATAAGTCTTATAGTTAACAGTGGTGTATATAGAGAAGAAATGGGCATCACAGTTAATGCAAATTGTAGCTTTCAATATAATAATGTAACAAATAGCCATGCTATTGGTGAATATAACAGAGTGTAGCGGATTATACAACAAATCAATATTGTTTGAGGTACTGTGTGTAACCTTATAATACAAACCTTTTAACAATGGCACATATGCTGATAACAGATTCTATTACATTAAATGAAAAATGTAACTTTCAATTTGAGGCACCAGAAAGCCCCAATGATGGTTATGCCCACACATCTCTAGCATTTTTTACGGATGACATTTTAGTTCTGGTTTAACTGTAAAAGCGGCTGGTGTTTGAGGCTAACAGAATGTTCTTCTGAGTCCGACTGACAGAGTTACAGATGTACAAGTTACACAAGCAGAAGAAAACAGAGGTGAATTACTAATGTCAAATAGAAAACCTTAAAACTATACTTCTTTTTGTGAATATGACGTTTTTCTTTAAATGTGTCTCACTATCACTATTGCACCTTAATATGCTAGACAGTCTAAGTATGGTCACTAATGGTCAAACTTTAACAAGAACTTTACTGCTACCATCTTCAAAATATTTTCCTATGAGAAATTTTCACAGTATCATGTTTAACCCTCCTGGTGTTCAAAATACAGGCGCGTAGCCAAGGGGAGGCGAAGAGGACAGCCGCCCCCCCCCTTGAGCATATTTTTTTGTACGTTTTTATGATATCGCTAGTAATTTCAAAATAGAAAATGCTTAGATGCAACTTGCAAGGCCTGGGAAGTGCCATTTCCAGCGATCTGGGAGGCATTTTCGGCCAAAATTTTCTTGTACGCTTCGCGCCAACTCATGGTGGCGCTACGCTTAGATAGTTTCCAATGCCGAATCTACGGCTCTGATAATTTGCCTACAGGTTCACCCCTCTGTTGGCCAATTCCTCTCTACGCGCCTGTCAAAGTTCCCTTAATTAAGGCCAAAAAAAAAAAAACGGGGGGATTTATACTGTTGGCCTTAGTAAGCTGAAGGGAATACTAACTTGGTGGCTCTGAGCTCGGAATTCTCCATAAGAATGTTTTCCACTTCCTTGCCCATTCCTGTAAAGAAAACAACATCAAATTACATTTGTTTTTAAAAGAAGAATTATGTATGAAAAACACATACAATAGAATGCTGTAAAGTACTGAAAAGTCTCTCCTGAAGTTTCACTACTACATTAGTGTGTTGCATTTATACATTATCACTGGCATAGAGGAATGAAATCTGAGTTTTGATAATGGCAATATTCCGTATCTTGAGGCATAATTAGCATAATTCATGAATATGAATGATCCCTAAATATGGTGATTTAAATATTAAACATAGCTAAGAGTGAACCCTACCTCCATCACACAAAACACAGACAGGTAAAGTTAATGTTTATAAAAGAAGAAGACACTTTATACTTCATCAAATCATTCATCTATACATCTCTAGAACTTTGAAAATTGGAGAGGATTAGGATTTCAGACAAAGAACTAATTCTTTCCAGATTATGGCAATCGTTAATGAATTTACTTTGGTGTTTACAGAGCTTGTGATATATATGCTTTAATAACCCAGTTAAATATCGCTACAAAACATGAATGACTGCAATATCCCTAAAACAATGACTCCACTGCCAGTACTGATTAAAGGCTGTTTCAACAAAAGATTACATTGCAGAATTACTTTGAGAAATACAGTTCAGATGCTTTGCTAATATTAATCAAAGCATGCCCCCAAAAAAAGACCTTTGAACGTCGCCAACAGCTATAATTTGTTGTTCCGATTAAAAAACCGATTTGTACATTTTCCTTTTATTGAAATTAGGCAACAACATTATAAATCTGACCTGTGATATTTTATGACATTTATTTTAGTAATTCCAACTCACTAAATGCCTAAAATCTAAAACAACTCAATTTATATTCAGTCCTACAGCAATATTAATAAAGCAGATTGATTGTTTTGAATCAGTACTGGCTGCAATAAGAGGACAAAACATGCAAATGGTTTTAAATTATTGTGAATCATGAATTAAATAATTGAATTTTCTTTAATTAAATATATCAGGATGATTTCACAAACATTCAAAACAAATATGAAACAAAACAGAGAACAGGAAAAGAAAAATCCGTCTTGACATAAAACTTAAAATGGACTGTTTTCAGAAATTGGACAGAGATCGTAGTGGAAAGAAGATGACAAATAATAAAGGGTAGAATATGGGATGAAGACCGTCGGCTTTGAAGGCGGTCAAGAGATTGCGGTCAAGAGATTGCAGAGATCAAAGTCGGCAAAACGAGAGAAAGTTTCACGCACAAGATGAAAGTAATCTGTAGAACAGCACTGAGACCACAAGTATAGATTAAACACAAAAACACACATACTGTAAATATGATCTTACAAATCATATTTATGTTGTTTGTTTAATAGAAAGGTTTGTATGCAATGACTTCACTATACGACCTATGTATGCTACCTCCAATAGAAAATTACAAATGCTCCATTTCTCTTTTCTTCCAAGCTTGTTGTTTTTGGTTTTTGTGTTTTTTTTAGCTTTATATTGCAATATGGAGAAGTCATATAGTTGCTTCAATATACATGACACTAGTTTTGTTTAACACCATCTACTATGCATAACAATACGTTATTTATATTCATGCAGTAGCAATGTCTTTTTACAAGAGATATGTGAGAAGTAAAACCATACTTCGATATTTTAACCTTTTAACTTCCCCAAAAAGAAAGAATTGTTACATATATTTTTGGGTTAAATTTGTTAATAGGTTTGTAGGCAAACATGATACTGATATTAAATTCATGAGTTCAAAAGAATGTATTAGTAATGGTAATGCATAATCGGGACTTCCGACTATGTAAATGTGAATATAATTTTAAGAGACGAATGAATTATAACTAAAAAGTACTGTACATCACTTAAGTCTACTTTCATTATGTTAAAATATTATAATTCTAAATTTTAAATCCATATTTAGCATAAAGTTGCATGAATCTTTCTCTTCCATTAACAAATATCTACATGTTGTTTTTTTCTACCAGGGAGAAATTTCCTCAGAAAAATTTGAACACTTTGTTATGACAACTCCCAATTTGAGCCACAATGATATCAAACAAAAAATACTACAAATGTATTACATTTCAAGGACAAATCAAGCACTAAAACACATTAAGAAAACATACACATTTGACATTCACTGAATACCTTCGTCTTTTCACCGGTAGTTTAAAAAGTCATAGCCATTTATGGCACTTTCATGGATATGCTAGATAGTCAAATAATGGTCAGCCATGCTGTAGCTTCAACAAGTTATTATTCTGCTACCATTCAAGCTTTCTCCTTCAATGGGACTCTTTTTTTTTTGTCTGTCTAATTTATTACACTCAATTCGGTTAATTTTCTTTCCAAGTTAGAAATAAATCAAGAAAATGTGAATGACATTTGTTAACAATGCTTGGCCTAAACATCAAGATTAACAAAACTTCTTTTTTGTCAGCACAAATTATTTTCTATTTATTTCAACTTTGCTCAGTTCATACTGACACACTTATAACTTAACAGTCCGGGTCCACTGGTGTTTGAAACCGAAAAACAAATATGCTGTTCCTATCTTCGGGTTTTCAATCGTAGAAATGAACCCTTCATGTAAATAACCCCCAAAAATGATATTAACGACCTGGCATGACAGAAACTTGCAGCAAAAGCTTTTCTTTCCTCTAAATAATCATATTTCAGCGAGATTTTTGCTTAAAATCAACATGAATACCTAATTTGACATGAAACAAAGAATTTTAGGAATATTTTGGGGTAGAAATGCGATATATAGTAAACGTCCAATTGACATATTTCAATGAAAGGCGACATGTAACATCAAGGGAGGGCTATGGTATAACATGCAAGACATTTGACTATATGTTTCTCTGTGGCTCTATACACTTTACATACAATGGTCAAACACACAAATGATTGACCGCAACATGCAACAATTGAACAAATACTATCCATACTGAACAATTCTCTATTGAGACGACAATCACACCTTACCATAGAAATTATCTGGTGTCATATCTTGAGTTTTTGGGAGAAAGAAAAAATACATGCTGCAAGATTTGCTCGGTTTTTTTTTCAAAAACCATGGAATAATTTCTTTGGTATTGATATTGACAGCATCCGTCACCACCCAACACAGAGAGAAAGTCTCGACATAGACCCAGCAGGATTTATATAACCACCCAACACAGAGAAAGTCTCAACACAGACCCAGCAGGATTTATATAACCACCCAACACAGAGAAAGTCTCAACACAGATCCAGCAGGATTTATATAACCACCCAACACAGAGAAAGTCTCAACACAGACCCAGCAGGATTTATAAGCTAACATCAGCAAGAAAACCTATTGACAATCTGTGTTGAATGTTTCCATCCATTAAAAGGAATGTACACCTTCTCTACAGCAAACATTTCCCGAGAAAATAGTTTACTTCTTAACGGAATACAAAAATAAACCATTGGAGGACAAGGGGTTACGACCCGTAGCTCTTTAAGTTACTTCTCAGAGAGATATCAACATGAACACACGTTTCCATGATGTTAAAACATTTCCAATCGATGAAAGTTAATGATCAGATTTCGAGAAAAGTCAAACCAATAATTATGTGCCCCAAAGAAGAAAAAAACAGAAAGACATTTGTAAGAAAGAAAGGTCTGCATTTATAATTTTGAAAAGTGAGCATAAGTTATAAAAATTTGACGTAAAAAAATGAAGTAAAAAGGGTTAAAAAATATGTTAAAACATTTAAGACACAGAATGGTTCTAAAAAATCATGCAGAGATTACATTACCAGTTAAAGGGGTAGATAGACCCTCAAAGGTACTATCGCTGTCATCATCTGAATAGGACGAGGGGGTGAGCAAGTTTGGGAAACAAACGTCATCGAATATTAACAGATAAACATGCAACTTGCAGGAATATTACAGATTAGGAATATATTAAATCAACAAACAAAAATACTAAGACAGGAAGAAAGTATTCAACTTATGTGGATCACTTGAAAGGAAGGAGGGGGGAGGGGGTTATTTTTTCCAGGGTTACATATAAATAACACAAAGTAATTGGATAAAAGTATTGCATGAACTGATGTGTTTGTGTAATTCTCAAATAGAATATTTTAAGATTGGAACTAGCCAAAAATGTGCATAATGTTACACCTATTTCTCCCTCCCCTCAAACCTCGTATCTTCCCCTTCAACCCCACTGGGACTGCACCCCAACCCTTCACCTCTGATTCTGCCCGACATACTGTTTTAAGATCATGTTACTAGCCCTGAAGTAAAACCACAGTAATCTGTGCAAACCTGGAGTTTACTTCGTAACATTTTAGGGATTTGATAATGTAGAAATTTTTAAAGCAAAAAAAAAAGAATCAGCTTTTGATATGACATTCAAAAATTCACAATTGTGAAGATTTTCATACATTTCGGTAGATGCAATTTTTGTGCAAGTATTGAAAGGTAGAGACTAATTTGATATGTAAATTTATGTTCAAGATGGAGGGCCATTGATCCTTTATGCCCCCTGGGCCAA
>KN883360.1:90767-108676 GCA_000934455.1 Apostichopus parvimensis | reverse complement strand
TCCTACATTTGTTTTCACGTCCATACTGAATGAACCAGATGATGTTCCTGGTGCGGGTTCCCTTTTGTGCGCTCGGTTTACAAGGTTGAGGTTGATGTTGATAGTTGACTGATGTGAAGTTGGTTTGGACGGTTATTTGTAGGCCAAATGACTGGAAATCTGGATAAGTTCTAACATCACCGCACACCAGCAATTTGACCCCTACTAGGTCAAGTTACTTTAGATGTGCAGAATGCTGCCCCCTTACGCGGGAAATGTTTAACCAGCGCATCAGTATATAAAGCCCAACTCACATCGGACACAGAATCTAAGTCGTATCATGGAGCTATAAACAGATTATAGCTCCATGGTCGTACATACATACGTAACTGCATGGAAATCCAAATCGTTTTATACTGATGAACCTTGTATACCACCACTCAATATCCAAGAGCTCGCCAAAATTCAGGACACTTTGCAGGTGAAAACATTCGAGAATCGTACGAGATACTGAATTCACAGCAAAGTGACATACACTTCCACTAAAATGTTTGGATATGACTATATGCATTATATCTAACGACGACAAGGTACCAGGGTGTCATGCTGCTGCTGTATTGTCATGAGAAGATATTGATAAGAAAATATCAAGTTAAACGGAACTCGTAAACCTTTCTCCAGAATGTTTTCCTATTACTATGAAGGAAACGAAGGAAATAGCGAAGTTGTGCAATGCAGAAAATATTTATAGGGAAAGTATTCATCCTGGTAAACAAAACGAGCAATCATTATACAAAAAAGGGTAAGCCATACCAAGCAATTGCACCGAAAATGTCAAAGATATACTTTACAGGTTAAGTTCACGAGAAGGGAGGATCAAATTTATATTCCCAGAAATATCGGCACCAATAAGAGAATAAATAACTTACCTTAATTTCTCATTTGAATGGAGTCTTTCAAAGATAAGTTTATTCCGTGTGACGTTTATTTTGTGTGAGAACTTGACGTAGCGTTTGTTCAGCAATATATTATTGTAGGCTAGTCTTGCAATTTTATCGGCAAGCTTTCCTTATAACTATTTACATTGTAGCAATATAAATGGCATCGCAAATAATTATTGAATTATCTTTATATATTTTGCTTTCCAATTATATTTCATTAACAATTTAACTGCAATACCAATATCATAGAAAAGATAATACTCTAAAACCAATTGGTATTAAACAAAAGTAGAAGTATTTCACGGTAGACATGCAAAGGGAACTAGGAAGTAAAATAGCAAGTCATTTAAGGTTACTCGATTTTGCTAACACTGTGTGTAATGGTTGATGTGAACTTGCCGAGGTTTGAAAGATCTTAACTTTCCATACTTGAAAGTATATTCGGATATCACCATTTAATTATAACGGTTGTTTAATGTATAGTTTCATTTCATCATTATACGTCACCTTACGTGCAAACAACCGTGGGAAGATAACTGAACGACTTGAATATGCAAAACGGGAAATCTTGGAGGTTACTTTCACATAATGAATACTTTAACTGTACGTGTCGTAAGCACGTATAGTCAATCCGGAAGCCAATGTAACTTTTTAAGAATATATTTGATGTGACAAGACTTTTTAGATAATGTAACTATATCGTGCAGCGGTATTTTGAAGGCGTTAAAGTCGAGCGATTTCAATATATGAACGACCATAGAGAAGCGCGTTTCCATCATCGAAGTACTAAAGACGTGTATATCTTTCTCAGTGGCTTCACGATTCAAATATTTGCGAATATTACTGATATCTTGAATGTACAAGAGAAATGATCGGATGACATTTAATATGAGTGCTTCGTTGTCAAAGAAGAATAAAAATTAACGCGTTTCTTGCCTAACAGACTTTTCAAAATGGAAACAAAAAGAAAGTTGAGTATTTAAGTGCATATGATTAAGAACCCTCTTGGCTGTATAAAATATTGCTATTATCTTTTAAATTATGCAAAATTAAGGTAATTATTCACCAGCTACTGTAATGTAAATTAATAGCCTAGCAGACTTTTCAAAATGGATACGAAAAAGAAAGTTGAGTATTTAAGTGCATATGATTAAGAACCCTCTTGGCTGTATAAAATATTGCTATTATCTTTTAAATTATGCAAATTTAAGGTAATTATTCACCAGCTACTGTAATGTAAATTAATAGCCTAGCAGACTTTTCAAAATGGAAACGAAAAAGAAAGTTGAGTAACTCAGTGCATATGATTAAGAATCCTCTTGGCTGTATAAAATATTGCTATTATCTTTTAAAATTATGCAACTTTAAGGTAATTATTCACCAGCTACTCTACTGTAAATTAATAGCCTAAGAGACTTTTCAAAATGGATACGAAAAAGAAAGTTGAGTATTTAAGTGCATATGATTAAGAACCCTCTTGGCTGTATAAAATATTGCTATTATCTTTTAAAATTATGCAAGTTTAAGGTAATTATTCACCAGCTACTCTATTGTAAAGTAATAGCCTAAGAGACTTATCAAAATGGAAACGAAAAAGAAAGTTGAGTATTTCAGTGCATATGATTAAGAACCCTCTAGGCTGTATAAAATATTGCTATTATCTTTTAAAATTATGCAAGTTTAAGGTAATTATTCACCAGCTACTCTATTGTAAATTAATAGCCTAAGAGACTTTTTAAAATAAAAAACAAAAAAGAAAGTTGAGTATTTCAGTGCATATGATTAAGAACCCTCTTGGCTGCATACAATAGTTGCTAAAAATACTTAATATTCTTTTTCTAAGAACTTGTTGACGGTTTGTATCACTTTCACACTTTACCTAACAGAGTAATCGCTTGAGCTGTGTTACAGTGCATGTATATAAAGGAAGAACACAAATAGCTCAACCATTTTACTGTTATGTATCTCTGTCTGAAGCATACTCTCCGTGGAGAAAAAGTCGTGAAGTTGGCGGACTAATTCAGTTTTGGGCAAGATTAATATTCGTATTAATATTAATAACAGAAAAGAAGAAGAGTTCCTGACACGCAATCGTTTTGCATCAAAAGTATAATATTGTGAGGATTCGCTGTAAGGTTTTTCTGTTGGGATTCCAGTAGTTTAAAGGGTAATAAATATGTTTTCGTTTGTAATCTGTATAGTTAATATGATATATATTTCAGTATCCTGACTGTAGGCAGAATTATATTCTTTTATATGTCGTAGTTCAAGAAAAAGGTAGAAAAGAAGCATTTGTGTGCAATTATCTTTCTGTAGCTATGCCAGTTTTCAATGTTTTACTATTTAAAATATGCAAAATCTATGGAAAAGTTTTTTTTTCAAAGTTGTAATCGATGATAACAAATTAACAATGTTGTTCTTGCAACAAATATGCATGCACAGCAAACCTCTCAAATCACATATCTACTGTACGGCTATAATTCGTGCAGAATAGTATAGAGGAACGTACGTACAATACAAGTGTGTTACTAATGTCAGTTGGTGTATTAGTCGTCGTTAAATGCATATGTAATAGTAAGAACGTTTATAGGCCTGGCTTATCGTCGGTTGCATAATTAGCCAATTTGCTGACGAAAATGTTCATCCTTTTGCTAAAGTTTTGCAAGATTCGAGACGTTATTCGCGCAAATTAAGTTTGGTAGCCTATATGTTTTTCGACTTGTGTTGCATACCACCAAGGGCGGCGGAACCGGGGGGGGGCACGTGCCCCCCCCCCCCTTCCTCAGGATAAAAATGTGCCCTTTTTCTACATAAAAATTGAGGTGTCTCAAGTTAGCAAGAGGCCAGGGAACCATAATGAACACTCGGGAAGGGCCGTTTCCAGCCATCTGAGGGGTTTGTAAAACCAAAAAATTTCTTGTACGCTCCGCGCCAACCGATAGAGGCGCTCCGCTCAGATAGTCGTGCATACAACTTTGCAAATCCTGGCTACGCCCCTGACTTTTAAAGAATTCCTGTGTGTCAAACTCAAAGCTATTTCGAATGGAAAAAAATTGGTAAGATATTGACAAGAAATAAACTCTAATTCGGAAGATTCCTACATTAGCAACTAGCATGATATCACCTCATTTTGTCTCAAAAGAATACTTGTTCCTTGTTTCCCAATTTGCACATTGGATATTGCAGTGCTAGTATGCATATTTTCCTTGAGGGGGGGGGGGGGGGTGATGGAGTGTTGTGTATACGCAAATAAGATAATACAATAAGAGTTATAAAGGGTACTAAATATAAGGCATCAGTCCAATCGAATTTCTGCAAAGTGCCCTTTGATGTCGGTGCCCCCCCCCCCAGATTAAAAGTGCTTCCGCCGCCCTTGCATACCACATTGAATCTTTTAAATTCAAAGTAGCAAAAGGGTCTTTTTATATCTGCACGAGTTCAAATATTAAACAAGATCAACGTAACTTGTAAACTTGTCTCCAGAATGTTTTCCTATTACTATGAAGCAAATGAAGGAAATAGCGAAGTTGTGCAATGCAGACATATATTTATAGGGAAAGTATACATCCTGGTAAACAAAACGAGTAATCATTATACAAAAAAGGGAAAGTCACTCCAGGGGTTGTTTAATGTATAGTTTCATTTCATCATTATACGTCACATTAAGTGTGAACAACCGTGGGAAGATAACTGAACGATGAGTGAAACGCAACCAAGATATTTGAAGTGACACAGATGATTGCAACATTCAGGGAGACTGACTTGAACATGCAAAAACGGGAAATTTTGGAGGTTACTAGGTAGGTTTCTATTTGGATACTGTCACGTAATGAATACTAATACTTTAACTGTACGTGTCGTAAGCACGTATAGTAAAGCCGGAAGAATGTAACTCTTTAAGAATAGTTTTCATGTGACAAGACTTTTTAGATATTGTAACTATTCGTGCAGCGGTATTTTGAAGGCGTTAAAGTCGAGCGATTTCAATTTATGAACGACCATAGAAAATTGCGTTTCCATTATCGAAGAACTAAAGATGTGTATATCTTTCTCAGTGGCTTCACGATTCAGATATTTGCGAATATTACCGATATTTTGAATGTACAAGAGAGATGATAGGATGACATTTAATATGTGTGCTTCGTTGTTATAAAAGAATAAAAAATAACGCGTTTCTTGCCTAACATACTTTTCAAAATGGAAACGAAAGAAAGTTAAGTATTTAAGTGCATATCATTAAGAACCTTCTTGGCTGTATAAAATATGGCTATTATCTTTTAAAATTATGCAAGTTTTAGGTAATTATTCACCAGCTACTCTATTGTAAACTAATAGCCTAACAGACTTTTCAAAATGGAAACGATAAAGAAAGTTTAGTATTTAAGTGCATATGATTAAGAACCCATTTGACTGCATACAATAGCTGCTAAAACACTCAATATCCTGTTTATAAGAACTCCTGTTTATAAGAACTAGTTGACGGTTTGTATCACTTTTTTGATTGGCGGATGTATATAGCACCCTGTGAGGTTGCATATGTTTCGCAGCTCCTGTTTACATCGATTTTTGGCAGAAGTTATTCATCATACAATTTTGTAGAATGGACTGTTGATTTTCGAAATATCAGAGTCAGAGTCTGTACATACCATCATTTTTCAATTTGACGGACTAGAAAGTGCATATATATGTGGTTATCTTCAAGTTATACGTCTTCGATTATGTCACAGTTGACTGGTTTCCAACATGCTTAATTATACCAGTGCCCAACTGCTTAGTATCCTTGGATCATTGACCAAGCCTTTGCTCCGGCTACCACTCCAAGTCTACAACACTCTAAAAAGAAATGGAATAAGTGCTGTTAAGCCAACCAGCCGGGGCACAAAGGGGATTAAAAGTAGAAGAATACCTGTGAGACTGACAAACACACTGGCCAGACAAGTGATTAAACAACGCTCAGCCAACTATGATAACCTGATCAGCCTGGTCAGGGGTCAAGGTCGTCCAGGGCCGGACAAAAACAACAACAACAACAACACAGATCAGCTGATTGGTTCCTTCTCTACTAACTCTATGCCATTGAAACTCTGCCTGATTAACCCTTGCTCCGTGTGCAACAAAGCTACAGAACTTTGTGATTTCACCATGGACAATGCTTTGGACGCATGTGTTATTACTGGGACATGGCTTAGAGGTGATGAGCGAGATGAGGTCATTCTGGCAGAGCTAAAGCCACCAGGTTATCATGTGAAGCATATCCCCAGGAAAGGCAGAGGAGGTGGCGTTGCTGTCATGCACAGAGATTCTATCTTATTGGTACCCAATACATCTAATAGTTACCAATCATTTGAGTGCCTGGAATGTGTGATGCAGACTACTCCTCCTGTGCGCCTAGTGACCATCTACAGGCCACCACAATCAAAGAAAAATGGTAACAACTTTAGAACTTTTATGGAGGAAATAACTGCCTATTTTGAACTTCTCGTCATATCCACCGGTATTCTCCTTGTCCTTGGAGACTTTAATCTACACATTGACAAGCCAGCAGATAAGGAGGGAGCGGAGTTCATTTCTTTAGTGGGGTCACTTGGAATGACTCAACATGTGACTGGGGCTACGCATCGTGGTGGGCACACGCTGGATTAAGGAACCAGGATAACATTGTGCCACGTGTTGCTGTTGAGGATAAATGTCTCTCTGATCATTACCTTGTGTTCTGTGTGCTACCCCTACACTGCCGTATGCCTAAAACACAGGTAGTCACCTACAGAAGGACAAAGGCCATCCAGCCTGACAGCTTCATCTGTGATATTAGTGCCTCATCTCTTGCTTCAATTTCTAGTGACACTCCAGCAGACAATGCCATTAGTCTGTATAACTCTGTCCTATCTTCCATCGTGGACAGTCATGCCCCAAAGAAGACCCGACGCGTCCCGGCGCGTTCACAGCCAGACTGGTATACGGCTCTGATAAGAGAGGCCAAGCAGCAGCGGAGGCAGTGTGAGCGGCTGTGGCGAAAGATCAGGCTTACTGTGCACAGAGATATGTTCATCGAAGCTAAGCGAAAAGTTAACATCATGATAGCAGAAGCAAAGTCAAGTCATTTCCACAACATCATCTCTGAAAATAGCGGGGACTCCAAGAAGCTCTTTTCTGTTGTTAGCAATCTCCTGGGTAAGAAGGCAACACCAACATTACCCCCCGACAAGGATTCTTAGGACCTTGTGCATGAGTTCAGCACATTTTTCATTGACAAGATCACCAGAATTAGAGCCAGCATAGTCAGTGAAGGGAAGTCAAAATCCTTCTCATTGACAGTGCAGAAACCGCCATCTTGTGCACTAGATATGTGGGAGCCAGCTACAGAGGATGAACTGAAGCGGATCATAATGGCCTCCCCGTCTAAGAGCTGTGGCCTTGATCCGCTGCCTACAAATCTCCTTAAGCAGTGTGTGACACCTCACTTGCCAGTTATCAGCACTATTGTGAACAACTCCCTCATAACTGGCGATGTACCATCCGCTTTCAAGCTCGCCCATATGACACCACTCATCAAGAAACCCTCGCTGGATCCTACCGTTCTCTCAGATTATAGGCCAGTGTCAAACCTTCCATTTGTTTCAAAGATTCTAGAAAAAGTTGTGTCATCCCGTCTCACATCCTATCTTGAACACAATGGTCTACAGGAGACACATCAATCTGCCTACAGGAAACACCACAGCACTGAGACTGCCCTCGTGCGCATTCAGAATGATGTGATGGTAGCTCATCATACCTCAGTGATCGCCAACAGATTGTGTGCCTGGGAAAGGATTCTTCTGACCCTCAGACGTTAGAATGTGGCGTGCCCCAGGGTTCGGTCCTGGGGCCTGTGCTCTTCACGGTATACACGTCTTCACTGGGTCAGCTCCTTCGCTCGCAGGACATGGACTATCACTTCTATGCAGACGACTCGAGTCTCTATCTTATGTTCCACCCCAATGACATTACTATCACTGTGCACCGCCTAGAGAAGTGCATAACTTCAGTTCGGCAATGGATGTCACACAAATGCCTGAAAATGAATAACTCAAAGACTGAGGTGCTTCTAATATCATCAAAGCATCTGGCCAGAAAGATAGAGTGTCCAAGCATCATTATTGGTGACCATCAGGTGGAGCCTAGTGATGTGGCAAAGAGCATCGGTGTCATAATGGACAAACATGCCTCTATGGAAGACCATAACATTTGTTTGTCGGTCTGCTCAGTACCATCTCTACAACATCGCAAGAATACGAAAATACCTCATCAGAGAAGCCACAGAGCAGTTAATCCATGCTTTCATAACATCTAAACTGGATAACTGCAATGCACTTTTCTGTGGACTACCAGTTAAACAAATAAAACGACTGCAAAGGCTCCAAAACATAGCAGCAAGGATCGTTACAGTAACAAAAACATCTAGTCATATTACCCCAGTATTGCATGAACTTCATTGGCTGCCAGTATCTCAGCGGATTAGGTTAAAAGTCCTTCTTCTTGTGTTCAAGTGCCAGAACAACATGGCACCTCCATACCTGCAAGATCTGATCCGTCTTTATCAGCCAACAAGAGCCCTACGTTCTGCTGGTCATTTTCGTCTGGAGGTTCCGATTACCAAGACAAACAGCTATGGGAATAGAGCTTTTTGCGTGGCTGGGCCACGCCTCTGGAATGAGCTGCCAGCTGAACTCAGAACTGTTTCTAGTCTTACGACTTCAAATCAAAGCTGAAAACCTTGCTTTTTAGACAGCATTACTGCAATATTTAAACTGTGTATTAAATTTCTTTCATGTGCAATACTCAAACGTGCATGCTTTTTATTTTTCATACTCATTTATATTGTATTTAATTCTGCATTTTTACTACATATTTTGTGTCATATTTTTATATTTCTTTATTTGCTGTTACATAGCGTTTTAGAGCACTTTTGTGGATTTTACGCTTTACAAAATAAATTATTATTATTATTATTATTATTATTTCACACTTTACCTTACAGAGTGATCTATTGAGCTGTGTTACAGTGCATGTATAAAGGAAGAACACAAATAACTCAACCATTTTACTGTTACGTATCTCTGTCTGAAGTATACTCCCCGTGAAGAAAAAGTCGTGAAGTTGGCAGACTAATTCAGTTTTGGGCAAGATTAATATTCGTATTAATAATAATATTTATATTAATAACAGAAAAGAAGAAGAGTTCCTGACACGCAATCGTTTTGCATCAAAAGTATTATATTGAGAGGATTCGCTGTAAGGTTTCTCTATTGGGATTCCAGTAGTTTAAAGGTAATAAATATATTTTCGTTTGTAATCGGTATAGTTAATATGATATATTATCTTTTTTAATTATCTTTCTGTAGCTATGCCAGCTTTTAAGGTTTAACTAATTAAAATATGCAAAATCTATCGAAAAGTTTTTTCCAAGTTGTAATTGATGATAAAAAATTAACAATGTTGTTCTTCCAACATATATCCATGCACAGCATACCTTTCGAATCACATATCTACTGTACGGCTATATTGCGTGCAGAATAGTATAGAGGAACGTACGTACAATATAAGTGTGTTACTAATGTCAGTTGGTGTAATAGTCGTCGTTAAATGCATATGTAATAGTAAGAACGTTTATAGGCCTGGCTTATCGTTGCATAATTAGCCAATTTGCTGACGAAATTGTTCATTCTTCTGCTAAAGTTTTGCAAGATCCGAGACGTTATTCTCGCAAAATAAGTCTGGTATATGTTTTTCGACTTGTGTTGCATACCACATTAATTCTTTTAAATTGAAAGTAGCAAAGGGCCTTTTTATATCTGCACGAGTTCAAATTTTAAACAAGATCAACAAACTTGTAAACTTGTCTGCAGAATGTTTTCCTATTACTATGAAAGAAATGAAGGAAATAGCGAAGTTGTGCGACACAGAAAAATATGTATAGGGAAAGTATACATCCTGGTAAACAAAACGAGCAATCATTATACAAAAAGGGTAAGTCACACCAGCAATTGCACCGAAAATGTCAAAGATATACTTTACAGGTTAAGTTCACGAGAAGGGAGGATCAAATTTCTATCCCTAGAAATATCGGCACCAATAAGAGAATAAATAACTTACCTTAAGTTTTCATTTGAATGGAGTCATTCAAAGACAAGTTTATTCCGTGTGACGTTTATTCCGTGTGAGAACTTGACGTAGCCTTTTGTTCAGCAATAAATTGTTGTAGGCTAGTCTTGCAATTTTATCGGCAAGCTTTCTTTCTAACTTTTTAGATTGTAGCAATGAAAATGGCATCGTAAATAATTATTGAATAATCTTTATATATTCTGCTTTCCAATTATATTTCATTAACTAATTAACAAATTAACTGCAATACCAATATCATAGAAAAGATAAAACTCTAACATCAATTGGTATTTAACAAAAGTAGTAGTATTTTATGGTAGACATGCAAAGGGAACACGAAAGTGAAATAGCAAGTCAGTTAAGGTTACTCGATTTTGCTAAGACTGTGTGTAATGGTTGATGTAAACTTGCCGAGGTTTGAAGGATCTCAATTTATAAGTGATTATAATGATATCTTGACGTAAATGGTTAACTTATCACGTTAGTGAGCTGAACGCTTTCAGCTGTGGTATAGCTATCGCGCAATTTTGCCGACTTTCTATCACTTTTTGCCACCGTGTTTGACCAACTGTCGTTTCGTCAATTTTCATTCCATTTGGCTGAAAATGTCGCTGAAATTTATAAATTTGGGCGTCCTTTGATGGCCATTTTGTGAAAACGTAAGACATGCCACTTTGTCTTGAGCTTTTGTCCAAATTTGATGAAATGTTGTTGATATAAGGTTTGAGTGGTGGTGAACCAAATCTGTAAGGAACATTTTATTGTCGTCATTGAGGGTTCTGTATATTTTCAGTTATGATGAAACGTAGGCCACAGCTAATGCAATGATCGATAGGACTAAAAAGTCGTGATTGGTTTGTGTGAAATATATTTTCCTACATGCGATCAATATTTTACATATGAAGGTCATTGGAGGTCACGAACGGTCATTTTCTAAAAATGTAAAAAGGTGCTACTTCTTCCAGACTTTTTGTCCAAAGTTGCTGAATAGTTTTAGATATAACGTTTGAAAAGGTGGTGAACCAAAGTTATTCAGGAAATTTTTATGTCGTTATGTGAGGGAACAAAACAGGGCGTTCTGTATAACATTTTCAGTTGCAATGTACTCTTGGATAGCTTATAAGTTGAACACCTCTGTGTCAAATGTAGTAGAAGTGTCCCACGAAAGTTAAACAGAACTTTCCATACTTGAAAGTATATTCGGATATCACCATTTAAAAATAAGGGTTGTTTAATGCATAGTTTCATTTCATCATAATACGTCACCTTAAGTGTGAACAACCGAGGGAAGATAACTGAACGATGAGTGAAACGCAACAAAGATATTTGAGTGAGCCAGATAATTGCAATTTTTTTTAGGGAGACTGACTTGAACATGCAAAAACGGGAAATCTTGGAGGTTACTGGATCAGATTTCTATTTGGATACTTTCACGTAATGAATATTTTGACTGTACATGTGGTAAGCGCGTATAAGCCAATGTAAATCTTTAAAAATATGTTTGATGTGACAAGACTTTTTTCTATGATGAAACTATTCGTACAGCGGTATTTTGAAGGCGTTAAAGTTGAGCGATTTCAATATGTGGACGACTTGTATAATTTCTCAGTGGCTTTACGATTCAAATATTTGTCAATATTACCGATATTTCGAATGTACAAGAGAGATGGTCGGAGGACATTTAATATGTGTGCTTCGTTGTCATAGAAGAATAACAAATAAATGCGTTTCTTGCCTAATATACTTTTCAATATGGAAATAAAAAAGAAAGTTAAGTATTTAAATGCATATGATTAAGAACCGTCTTGGCTGCAAACAATATTGCTATCATCTTTAAAAATAAGGTTTAGGTAATTATTTACCAGCTATTATATTGTAAAATGATTTTAACAGACTTTTCAAAATGGAAACGAGAATGAAAGTTGAGTAATTAAGTGCATATGATTCAGAACCCTCTTGGCTGCATACAATAGATGCTAAAAATACTTAATATCCTTTTCATAAGAACTTGTTGACGGTTTGTATCACTTTCACACTTTACCTAACAGAGTGATCTCTTGAGCTGTGTTACAGTGCATGTATATACAGGAAGAACACAAATACCTCAACCATTTAACTGTTATGTATCTCTGTCTGAAGAAAACTCTCCGTGAAGAAAAAGTCGTGAAGTTGGCGGACTAATTCAGTTCTGGGCAAGATTAATATTCGTATTAATAGTAGTATTAGAAAGAAGAAGTTTCACTGACACGCAATCGTTTTACATCAAAAGTATAATATTGTGAGGATTCGCTGTAAGGTTTCTCTATTGGGATTCTAATAATTTGAATGTAATAAATTTGTTTTTATTTGTAATCTCTATAGTTAATATTATTTATATTTCAGTATCCTAGAGGAAGGCTATGTCGTAGTTCAAGAAAATGGTAGAAAAGAAAAGAAGCATTTGTGTGCAATTATCTTCCTGTAGCTATGCCAGTTTTCAAGGTTTTACTAATTAAAATATACAAAATCTATGGAAAAGCTTTTCAAATTGTAATCGATGATAATAAATTAACAATGTTGTTCTTACAACAAATATGCATGCACAGCACACCTTTCAAATCACATCATCTTCTGTACGGCTATATTACGTGTCGAATAGTATAGAGGAACGTACGTACAATATCAGCGTGTTACTATTGCTACTTGGTGTATTAGTCTTCAGCAAATGCATGTGTAATAGTAAGAACGTTTATAGGCCTGGCTTATCGTTGCATAATTAGCCAATTTGCTGACGAAAATGTTCATCCTTTTGCTAAATTTTTGTAAGATTCGAGACGTTATTCGCGCAAAATAAGTTCGGTATATGTTTGGAGTAGAGTAAGGATCACAATTAATGGCATTTAGGCGTCACTTTGAGATGACATTTAAACGCAGTATTTCCCTTTAACTCAACCAAAATGTTTTCTCTTATTGAATATACACAACAGCGTATATGGTTGCATGATGGTCACTATACTTTACAGTTGTAAAATTGTTGATACATTGAAAACTTGTTGAGTTACCCTCGCATATGAATGTCATCATCTCAACCGTAGCGAAGTTGCAGAAACAGCATCTTCACAATTTAGCACCTTTACGTTTTCTTGAAGATGTGTGTCTAACATGTTACTGATTTTCTCGCAGATCAGAAAAGGAAAATGCTTGCGAGCAGGGTGACTACGTTGACCTGGTTGTGTGTCATTCTTTATTCTCGTGTAGCCTTGTTAGCTAACGGGCAAGGTAAGCCACGAGCACAAATACTGTTAAGTACTGCAAATGAAGTATTTAGTCACCTTTAACATGTGCAGTTAACTTTCTTTACTTTCAAGTAATTGCAGTGGTGCGAATTTTTCTGTTGTGTAAGCACAGTATCTCATCCAACCTATTTATCATTTTCTAGATGCATGTGGGGACCAAGGGATTTGCAATTGTACCTTTGAAGAGGAAGAAGCTCATCTCGTCTTTAGAGTTGACTGCTCATCACTTGGATTAACTCTGCCGCCTTCGAATTTCCCCCCGAAAACAAATTACTTGTGAGTATGTCTTGAAACTCCTGAATGATTTGCAACTGTATCATAGTTTTATGTATGGTTAGTAATGCGAATGGACACTAGGATCCCTGTTTCCATGATTTGTACCTTAACATTCCATCATACATATTGTCAGGAAGACGTGATAGCTTACGGTATAAATGAATGCAATGCTACATGGGAACATTATCAATTCAGACGGTAATGCCTTCCTTTAGGGGCAATATCTTACTCGTTCTATACGAAGAAAACGAAGAAACTAAACGAATTATGTTCAAAGTTGAAAATATCATACTCAACCATCTCCGTTAACGGAGTACAATACATAAGTATTTTTAAGTTGTGTATTTTTGTGTGTCGTGGCCAGCAAGTCTACTAAGCCTAATGCAATGTATTAGCTGAAGACCAAGAAAGGAATCAAACCCGTAACGTCAAAACTTCGTTTTAAAACTTCGTATTCGTCATCAAAAATCCCTCCCTATAGCCTGATCACACATGCAAGAATTATGCGGTGCATTTGCGATTCCACTTCCTTAACACATCTACGGACGAGTTGCCTTTGTCAGTTCTACTTACGCGCAATACCAGCAGTAGGATATTGCTTTAAACTACACGAGTACTTTATCTACATGTACCGTCATTCTATAATATGGCTACCTACGACACTACTTACACAAAAATGTTCAGTTCTTTGTTTGTTTGTTTGGTTTTGTATGAATCATGTAGTAATACAACGTGTACGTGGGATGGGCCTAGTTCTGGCGGGCGCGTTCAATATTTACTGGGGTTTCTCAAGTCCAAATACATGGTCAATGGACTTCGTAGTTTATAGTACTTTCTAGTAATGCGAAAAGCGGTGAATCGGTACATGGGTAAACATTGCAAAGTAGTCTCTGCAAGTTGCCGTATATTGGACTCTTTAAATTTAAAAGGTAGAACCTCGTCATTTTCAGTCGCTGCAAAATTAATTATCATGTAAAGCAATCATGTAAACATTTTGTGTACGAAATCCCGTGAAATGGGTACATTACTCATAAATCAAGTACGTGCAATCGGATAGCCTCAGAAAGTAGAACGGGTAGAGAGACCGCGTTCACATAAAGTATACCTGTAACAACATTTACAGTTTTGTGTAGGAGTGAAAACAATATTTACGTAATCAAATTTCACAGGCAATGCAAACTTTGCTCATTCATCAATCTGTACAAGTATTACATTATGAATGACGTGACTGCAGCTCTCCATTCATAAACACTTTAACATCCTTCAAGCAATGTTACCGTTTTGGCAAATACTTTGCAATTTTCCACACATTAAAAGATCCCAAACACAATAAATGTGTTGGTATGACCCATGCCGGATTGAAGAATTTGGATATATTTTTGGGCCAAGTCAGTTAAATGTATATTTTACTCTTCAAATTTCCCATATTGATATTATTTATATATGAATTTTCTACTCCAATAGACACTCAGGAAATTGGAGCAATTCCCAGAATTATCATATCCTTGTCAGGAGACATTCGAAGCACAAAATGTGCATTTTAAAAAGAGGAATATAGACTTGGGCTAGTCCTTAAGTTTTTATAACGACAAGTGTGTGTTTTTATGGGGAGGGGATTCAAATTTCCCATGCTAATTTATGAAAAGCCTGGGCGTTTACAAGGCAGGGAGTTGCCTGCACTGGGGTCATTGAAGCCGGTCATCTTGTAAGGGGTCTGCTAGATTGCGAAAGGTTTGTTTAATTTTCTCCAGAATCGACTGGGGAAACGGAGGGGCAACATTAAAATTGGTGGAATGCAACGTGCCCTCCACTCACATGCACCTGTGGGTGCTGCAGCTTAATTAACATATTCCCTCAAAGTGAATGTTAAGTAACGAAATTTTAGAAAACGGAATCACTGAAAGTTCTTTCGTGTCTTTCAGCAATGATTAACTACCCCCTTATCCCACATACCACAAGCTATCACGCCATCATTCTTTTCCTAAATATTCTGCGGGTCTGTCATGTAAAGTATTTAGCCAGGAGAAAGCTCGTCTTAAACATAGTTTACGACCGGCGTTTACATGTAAATATATTTGCGAACATGTTTTAGAAAAAAATTGCCATTGTTCCTGCACAAATATAAAAACTAAAGTCAGAAGTTTGGTTAGTGCAATGCACCCATCTGCATGAGTTCGACAACAAGTTGCGAACATTTCATTGGTTTCATTGTCTGTATATAGCTAAGGAACTTTTACAACTTCGTACTCATTGTCCACAAAATTAGTTTCAAACTCCATGTACCGGGAAACGTTTCACCGTGTGGAGAGCGTGGTGTTTAAACGATAGTCTACCATATGGTTGTATACAAATCTTATAAAAGTAGGTCGTGTTGTCATGTAACGACACGAATCCTTCGTGGAGTAGTGACCAATGACAATGTCAATTAACATGGTTTTAGTGGCTTTCACACAAAAATTGAACAGATACAATTATCATAATGTTTGGAAAAAAATTTGGGTAAGGGACGCTTTCATGATTTTTATTTCTGGCTCGATAGTTTACAGATGAAGGCTATGCAGTAGTACTATATAGCAAGAAAACAAGTTACAAATATAATCGCGCACATGGCTTCGATGGAGTTGTATTTTACATTGTGTCATTTATTCTACTAAACTATTTCTCGTGCTCTTAGATACTAAAAGAAGTAATATCCTTTGTGGGAAATTTTTCCCACGTTTGAAATCTGTCCCACAAATCAAAAGCTTCAGAAGATACTACGTCCATGCATTTTCAATAAACAACCGTTTCACACAGAGATTACAGTAACTATTGTAAATCTGAAAGTTTTGTAAATAATTAATTGTGCTGACAGATATGATAAGTTGGTAGCATGTGCTATTAGGCTTACAGTAAGAACTAAGGATATGTGTAATCCCAGCAAATCCCAACAACAGGGATTGTTGGAATGACACATATCCTCATTTCTTACTGTAATCCTAATAACACATGCTACCGATTTATAGCACGGTCCAGTTTTTACTTTGGTATAAAACTGTAAGATTTATAGTAGTATCTGATTTCTCTGTGTGTATCGGGTGCAATGAAAGTATAAAAGACAGAAATATCATGATGTATAGTTTACATTTGCCCACTCAGGTTAAAACACAGCTATTGCACTGAATGTATATTGGTGCTGCTATCGATACCAATACTTATTATATATTCAAGTAGCCTATTTTGACAGTGAGAAGGGCAGGGAGAATATATTTCCGAGAAATATTACATTCCTTTGGGTTTGTAGTGACTTCTGTGATGATGTGTAAATGTTTATTTTGTTTAATCCTCCCTACCAACACTTGTAAAGTAACGTATTTCGTAGGGTACAGTTGAGTTAACATGATTTTATGTATTTATATGTTATGTATATATACAACAATATATACAGCCTACACATATATATTTATCATAATTATACATAGCTTTTTTATATTGTAAACTAATCTATGAGATTCGTTAGACTTCTTGTATATTATTATTTTCAGGTTAAGTGTAACCCTTTTTTTGGAAGGGGGGGGGGGGAGTTTGCACCGCTATCACATTGTCATATATCATTAATATTCGTACCACAAAAATTAATATCGTCCTTCCTTTGTTAAAAACTCATCATTTTATATATATATATACGGTTATTATCGTCATTATAGTGAATATTTATCACTTACATGACTGGAACTGAATTATATTTGATAGTCGTTAGTGATATGTTGTTAACCATTATTGTGATCAGTTATCACTCAAGTGGGTTTGAAGCCTTAATTATATCAAATAGTTTTGAGTAGTATGTTATTCGTCATTGTTCTGATAGTTTATCACCTTATAAATGTCAGGTTAGAAACACGCCTTTGAGTAACCTACCGAATATTCTGTTGAACGAATAGCGTATATGCATGTAAATCACGGTAGACTTTATACTAATTGAAAAAATCATGTTTTCTGATTCAACGTCGACACATGTTTCATTTGCATGCTTTCCGCACTTTAGTGAACATTATATTATGCTGTTATTGTGAGAATGTATGAAAGAAGGATTATTTACCCATTTTTAGTTGTTTCAAAACGAACGCTACTAATGACGATCAGGTTTCATAATTTCAGATCATATCATATCAATAGTTATCTGTTAACATACTTAAATGTTTTTCAATAGGTTAACATGCGTAATGCAAGTACTAAAGGTTGCTTTTTCTTCCTCCAAATAAAACATTTATTTGGCTATTTATTTGTGATGTTATTTCTATATTTATTACAGAGATCT
>KN883359.1:189599-220736 GCA_000934455.1 Apostichopus parvimensis | reverse complement strand
TTAATGTTAACTCATTTGATATTTTTGTACTTGCAGTATATTCATTTTAGCTTTTTGGCTTTTAATTGCAGTTTGTGGTTAGAGGAATGGGGTGGTCTTGGGGTTGAGACAGGCATAGAATTTTCATTGTTTTACGTTTGAAATAGATATGCAAATCATACACCTAGTATGTACCATGCATTGGTCAAAGGTATACAGACTTAAGTTTCTATTTGTGGCAATAGATTTTGTTTGCACCAATGGATGAGAAAATGAAGTATGCAATATCTGTCGTGTTTTCTACAATTTTCAGGCTATTCAGACGTTACAGGAGTTACCGTTAGCCTTACAGCCATTGATACCTGGACATACCATCAATTGGGATCTGGTCAGCGACATTGTCAACTCGTGCAGTCGAATCTACCGATCTCCGAAGCAGTGTAAGATACGGTACGAGAACGTCATCATACCCCGAGAAGAAGGAAAGATACTCTACGACAACAATCCAAAGAAACAGAAGAAGAACAAGAGCATCTACAGGGTGAGCGTGCCCGTGCCCGAAACATAAAATAACAAGGCACCGTGCCTGAAAAATAAAATAACAAGGCACCGTGCCCGAAACATAAAGTAACAAGGCACCGTGCCTGAAACATAAAGTAACAAGGCACCGTGCCTGAAACATAAAGTAACAAGGCACCATGCCTGAAACAAAGAAACAAGGCACCGTGCCTGAAACATCAAATAACAAGGCACCGTGTTTGAAAAATAAAATAAATAAAATACATAAAACGGCTGCAGCAAAGTTGAATCTGGTATCGAACAATAGTGATTATCTCTGTAGACCAGTAGTGCCTGTTGTGTGAAATGCAGAGAGGGAAAGATAATGTTATGCTGGCAGGCTGCTGTGATGCTGCAGTCCCCTCAGTGTTGTGTTTGACTTGCTACATGTTGCCTAAGAGATAGTTTGTATAGTGACTCTTGTTTATAAGAGGGGAATGAGGAGAGTGACAGAAAAGTCTACTGGAAGGGAGTAGGGAGCATGGGGGGTGGTTTGGAGGGGGGAGGTTCTTTCAGAAAAGTGTAAACCAAGAGCTCTTCTCTTTTGGGAAGTGTTGTTTCATTATTTTTTAAAGAACACTTTCGAAAGTTTATGACGTATTAGGATGGTCTCGACAGTTTTCATTTTGAATTTGAGTTGACATTTTGTTTTTGAACAATGTTTTTTTTTTCTCACAGACTAAGAGTAACAGACCTATGAAGACTGGTCAGCTTCATGCACAGGACTCTAATAGTACCCACAGTAGTCTATTCAACAGTAAGTTTGATGGAATGAAGGGTGCCACGGCCAAGAGGACTCCATTCTGCAAGCAAGTGTGAGTAAAAACAACTTATATGAATAAACATTTAATAAAAGTGCATATTCATTAGGTAATAACACAATGGTGTAAGGCATACCAGAGGAGAGGGACTTATGGTATGACAAAAAACAGCATCGGTAATAGTAGAATTTCCCCTTAGTTTTGAGAACAAATACAAGACCTTAAAAGGGTTTTCTGGTGGCAAAAAACGTCAAAATTATGATCGAAGAGAAAAATATTCAACAGTATCCGCTGAAAGCACCAGATGTCTTGCCACTACCTTGAGACATGGTTGTTTGAATGTAACCTGTTTTGATTGGCTAAACTACTCAACTTAAAACTACCCTAGGAAGTTGGATCAGAGTAGATGGATTGTGATGTCATCTGGGCAAATGCTCTTCAAAAGCTAGTTTAATCTTCTTGTTGATTTATTCTTGAAACTTGATCCATTAAGAATTATCTGCTTAGCTGGCAATGTTCTCTGGACTTGAGAATTTCATCAAAATGTACCTGCTTTGTGGAAATGTGCTATTCCTCTGTGGATAAATGATTGAAATATTATAAAGAAAAGTGAAGATGATTTCAGCTACAGTGCTTTCATTATCATAAGTCATTTCTGTTGTTGCCAGATGCAATTGACAAAGTATCACAAACTTTGAAAAATATGTTATGTTCGCTATACAAAATTTAATGAGGATGATGCGTTTTTCTTATTAAAGATTGAAAATATCAGCATTATTAATTCATCCACCCCGAAAATCCTCGCATTGTGAGAGAGAAGTACAAATCCATGAGGGTGTTTACAAGTATAGGAAACAATGCAAGAATATGAGTCGGGACTCGCTATAAGTACTTTGGAAGAGATATTTCTTATATTTAAGAGGCGAAAGGTATTAATAATGTACCTTTAAAAAAAACAACATTATTTGATATTAAGCTATTAAGGTAATGGTAACATTTACATCGATGTTGACTTGATTTTTGTGATATTTTATACCCCCACAGTTTGAACAATCCGTTACTGAAAAACCCTAAACACAGTGCGGTGTTGAATGAAATGAACATATCTTACGACAAGCCCATGACACCTTCACAGGTGGCACTGAAACGAGCAGAAAGAATTGCTAAGGAAAAGAAGGTAAGGTTTAAGGTGGTATTACATGACACAATTTAAGATTGTATTACATAAAATACAGTATAGTATTACATCATGGGACTTTAGCATAGTATTACATCATGTTACTTCAGCATATTATTATGTGATATAACTAAGCATAGTATTATGTTATATAACTTAGCATAGTATTATGTGATATAACTTAGCATAGTATTGCGTGATGTAATTTTAGCATAGTAATACGTGATATAATTTTAGCATAGTAATACGTGATATAATTTTAACATAGTATTATGTGATATATCTTAGCATAGTATTGCGTGATGTAATTTTAGCATAGTAATACGTGATATAATTTTACCATAGTGTTACGTGATGTAATTTTAGCATAGTATTGCGTGTCATAATTTTACCATAGTATTATGAGATATAATTTTAGCATAGTATTATGTCATATAATTTAAGCATAGTATTATGTGATGTAATTTTAACATAGTATTGCGTGATATAATTTTAACATAGTATTGGGTGATATAATTTAAGCAAAGTATTACGTGATATAAATTTTAACACAGTATTGTGTGATATAAGTTTAACATAGTATTATGTTATATAATTTTACCATAGTATTATGTTATATAACTTAGCATAGTATTATGTTATATAACTTAGCATAGTATCACATCATGTGACTTTAGCATAGTATGATGTGATAAGTCTTATGAACATCATAAGATTAACACCTCATTTATTATAGAAATGTTACCCATTCTGCCTCACATAAATGTACAAATTAAAATAATCAGATGTATTTGTGTAATGCCCTTGAGATCCAAGTTAAGGCCAGAGACTGAGTAATGTCAGAGGGCCCCCTTTGTACACCCTCCATATATCCTGTTTGTTCATGACACCTCCATATCTTCCTTCCCACCACCCTCTGACTATATATCTTCGGCTCTGCACCCACCCCCGTACCTCCCCCCCCCCCACTCTTGTCGGCCTGTTTGCATCTTCTAATGATCAGTTGATGTTTTCTCAACAGCAACAACAAGAACAGCAACAGCAGAGACAACAGGCTGCTGCTGCAGCCAAGGCTCAGCAACAACAGCAGCAACAACAACAGCAGAAACAGGCACAGAAAGCTGTCGTCCAGCCTGTAGGAACAGGTACAACAGCGACGGTCATGGTGAGTAGTACGGAATGATTGCGATAGCATAATATGCATGAAGCATGAATCATAGTGAGGAGAGGAGAGTCTCATATTGAACATTGAAGAAGAATATTTCATATCGATATAGTGCTGCGATTTTAAATGTTTACATTAAGTATAAGAGCTTGAGAGAGAATAGTTCTTTCGTTACCCATTGTATTTTTTAAAATAGAGATTTGTGTTAACTGTCGCAAGTAGTAATTGTTAGTGAGTACATCCATGCTATGGTGTGCAAAATTTTGTAGTATTGTGTTGGTTGTGATATTTGCTCAAAAACATTGGTTAAGTGTGATTGTAGTATTGTGTAGATTGTGGTAGTTGCCTATAAACATTAGTTGTTAGTGTGAACAGCCATGCTAGGGTGTGCCATTGTAGTATTGTGTAGATTGTGGTATCTGCCTATAAACATTGTAGTTAGTGTGAACAGCCATGCTATGGTGTGCCATTGTATTATTGTGTAGGTTGTGGTATCTGCCTATAAACATTGGTTGTTAGTGTGAACAGCCATGCTATGTTGTGCAATTGTAGTATTGTGTAGATTGTGGTATCTGCCCAAAAACATTGGTTGTTAGTGCTGTTCATATTTACAAAGACAGATTATATATTTTTTAGATTAATTTTTTGAAATGTTGAAAACCACCATAGCAACTTAAGAGTCATTTGTTTTGACACCAGTTTTTTGTATTAACGCATACTTTGGTAAGGCAACATGCACAATTGTAGCCAGGCGATATTTCAAGCTTTTGATTGGTTGCTCTTTGTTTACAGCAAGGAGCTGCTATCGCCAGGGGAACCATTCCTAAGGTTGTACCTGCCATCAGAGGGACTACTGGAGGCAGTATAGTGGTCAATACATCCAGCAGTGGTACAGGAGGGGTGACGTTCGCAACCATCAATAAACGAATGACTCAGCAGTTAACACCCGTAGTGTCCGCGACGACTGGAATCACAGCACAGACTGTGGTATGTATATGCTAAAACAGGTCATATTCATTACGGGTATTGATCGAGAGATCTGCACCATAATAAGTTGATTGAGACACTGTGTCAAATGGAAGAGATGCAGTGACTGTAAACTCCCCTGTATAGAAGATTATGGTCATTCGCAGCCCGGCTGCAGGAAGCTGCAGCCTCCACGGTGTCCTACATTTGAGGCCGAGAAAACAATGTGCATGACATGAAATTTTATGCTCTAGTAGATGTAAGCACTTCAGTTAATAGGGTCTACTTCATGTTGTGTTTCATAATCTTCCTTTGCTACAAACAAAAAGAATTGTGACTGAAAATGTTTCAAGGTATGTCCTTTATGTAACCCAAACTACTTAGAAAGCTTTGATTTTAGAGTTTGAGCGAGCTCCTCGAGAGAAGTCTTGTCTCCATTAGAAAGGATTTGCCTATTCTATCGTTTCAGGGTACTCTAGCCCAGGTGGTGCGTTCACAAGGAGGACGAACCACGATCCCAGTGACAGCTATCATCACCACACAAACCGGACGGACCACAGCAGGTCAGATTGTGTCGTCTGTCTACACGACTTCTGCACAACAGCCAAGAGCTGCTACCGCCCAGACAGGTACGTTCCACCATCTGGACCTCTAACCTTACCCACCCCTCAGCCTCTAACCTCATCCACCCCTGACCCTCTAACCTCACCCAACCCCTGACCCTCTAACCTCACCCACCCCTGACCCTCTAACCTCACCCAACCCCTGACCCTCGAACCTCACCCAACCCCTGATCCTCGAACCTCACCCACCCCCTGACCCAATAACCTCACCCAACCCTAAGCCTGTAACCTCACACACCCCTGACCCTCTAATCTCATCCACACCTGACCCTCTAACCTCACCCAACCCCTGACCCTCTAACCTCACCCAACCCCTGACCCTCTAACCTCACCCAGCCCTGACCCTCTTCCTCACCCATCCCTGACCCTCTAACATCATCCGCACCTGACCCTCTATCCTCACCCTTCCGTCCATCTTATCCATCATTAGATTGTATTGTATTTTAATGTCTTGCCATGTTTGCTCTTAGAATTGGGTAATTTTTGTATTCATTATTCTTTCAGTTTAAACCCTGCAATTGCAATGTAACATCAAAAGTGTTATGATTAGTGTGTTTCATCTTAGCACAGCAGATGTTTAAGGCCTTGAGAGAATCTATAACTTTTGCCATAATTTTAGTTGAGAGACACAAGAGTCCCTCTCAGTGGAGGTTGTGTACATATCAGGCTTGCATTTAGTCCATATTGGTGCTCACATTCTAGCATACTTTACTTGTACTCAACCTTTAAGTATTGGTACTCATACTCTGGGCATTTCAGAATCTAGTGCAGACACTAATGTAAGAATGAGTACCCATACTCATGCTTAGAGCCTCATACAACATTTCAGAATTATACAAACACCAGTGCAAGACTGGGTACCCATACTCATGCTTAGAACCTTGTACTTGTAGTTAGACTCATGTTTTTGACTCATGCTGTCCACTCAAACTACAAGTCTGGTACCTATTCTGCCTCACCACGTCTAGAAATTTCCAGAAATATTCCTTAAGGAAAATATGGTTTTTATGTTTTAATTTCAGTAACCAGTACTCCATTTAAGAATATGGGTACAGTCCAGATAGCATTCCTGAGACAGCAACATCAGCAGCAGCAGCAGCTCAAGGTGATTGATTTATCAGTTATTTGATTAATTAAAAGAAACTTATTTTGATTCTCTCAATTCCCATCGATCGACTTCCCTGTCTTGCTATAAATATTACTGAACTGGCTTGTGAACAACATGCTCCATCCTAAATAATGCAAAATATTTGTCTTTTTACAATTTATTGGTGGTCTTTGGAATGCCCTCGGTGCCAGAAAGTGATGATTGTTGTGATTGTGCGAGAAAGTGGTGATGCTTGTGATTGTGCAAAAGGGATGATTGTTGATATCAAACTTGATGAAAATCAGGAGGGTAAAGTTTTGTACGGACCTAGTAGCGACCAATAGCTGCTGTATGTATGAATCGGTTAGTCCATGTATGTATAGTGTGACAGTAGAGATGTTGACTAAAATGTAAGTCTATCAAGATTTATTGTCGTGGTTGGATCTGCATGAGTGGTGATACTTCCTTTCAAACTTGGTCTCAGTGTAGTAAAAGACAAGCTAGTCCAAGTCGTTTTCTTTGAAACTGACTTTTTCCCTCCTTTGCCGATTAATGATGAGCTTGATTCATTGACCAAGTTTTTGTTGTTTCTAAAGTAAAATGGGTGAATTTGTCATAATTAGCTTGAAAGTGACTGTTTCTTTTGTGAGAAAATTCTTCTTCCTATTGTAGAAATATTCCTGTGTGGTATGTTTCAGCACCTAAAATGTTCATTGCTAGTTGGAAGTTTTTATCTACATTTAAGGAAATAGACAAGAAAAATTTGCCACTTACAATTGATTGACAGATGAGCAATGAGATGAAACCCCCTGAATCAATCAATCCATCCATTAATCATATTTACTATCTATCTCATAAAATTGTGACCAGCTGGAACGTGCCAAGTTGCAGCAACAGGCCCAGGCACAGGCGCAAGCTGTCCAGGCCCAAGCTCAGGCCCAGGCCCAGGCTGCACAACAGGTGCAACTTCAAGCCCTTACCAAAGTGGTATCGCCCTCAGTCAGCTCCTCTGGGACGACCATAACCCAACAACAGCTTTCTGCCCTGCAGCAACAGAAGGTTAGATATCATGTTATCTCCGAGCTTCACCTCAAAGTATAGTTTCATAGTTCAAAGTATAGTTTCATAGTTTCCTTTTAACAAAATGTGAAGGAGAAAGAAAAAAAAAATCCTCATTCTGCCCAAAACTGTTACATCATTCAGACTTGAGCTTTTTCTGCAAGTTCGGGGAATATTCGTGATTTCTTTTCTACCTCCGAGATTCACACCTATCAATTTCCGTGAATTTCTAACAATAGCATTGTATCATTTGATCCGTCGTTCGCATGTTTTTCATTACCTATGGATATCGAACCTGCAGGGGGACAAAAACTATTATCCTAACACACTGTAGCATACGCAAACTGGAGCCTATACCGCAATTTTTGCAAAGTTCCGTAATTTTTTCTTTACCCCAGGCTCATCACTGATCATTTCATCAGGATGTAAGGTGATACTTTAGAAATCATATTCAGGACAAAAGAATTTTATATGTTACTATGATGTAGTTGAATCAGAATGCTCTTAAGCAGGTGTCATTGCTGCAAAAATAAAATAGAAAAGTGAAGAAGACAAAACACATTGGTTTTCGATAGGTCTGTTTATTTGATAAATCTTTAGAAAGTTTACGTGTTAATATCAAACACGTAATTTATATTGTTTGACACTTTTCAGCAGTGTTTTCTTGTCATTTTGTTACATGTTCCATGCAGCTGGCACAGAAGCTCCGTAGCCCCGAGATGCAGGCATTCTTGAAACAGCAGCCACATTTGCGGGCTGTCAAAGGCTTGACAGTTAGCTCTGTATCCAGTGTAGCTTCTCAAGGTATGTGGTCAGACCATCAATAGGAAAAGAAAAAGGGGGGCGGGGGAGGGGGGTGAAAAATGATTTAAGCACTGACAAATACAGCAGGGTGTCTTCATGCTTGACATTCTGTGTTTAACATGTGCGAAAAGAACTCTTAATAAACAGCATGTGGGGTAACGATCTTGTATTTTCCACATCCAACCAATAAGACACATTCATGAATATTCATTTGCTCGTGGCATGATGCGTACGTTCATTTTCATAATATCGACACAAATATTACGTTGCTGTTTTATCGTGTTCAATCCCAATTAAGACGCAGAAAATGGACACTTCATTCGGAAAATTCGAACACTGAAATTGAAGCCTGCCCCAGAGTGTCGTGGGTTCAAAGATTCTAACATTATGTGGTTTCAATGTATAGCAGACATCTGTTTGTGGTGTTTTTTCTTTGAAAAATGTTCCAGATAAATGGTTTGCCTAGAAACATATTTTTAGTCAATTCTGCAATAGTTGAGGGTGCAAAAATGTCTTCTTTTTTTGTGGGTGTCTTGGAAATATTGCAATTGTTTGTTAACTTTTTATAAAAAAAATGTTTGGTAGTACTGTCACAAGCTCCGACTTGGAAATATTGCAATTGTTTGTTAACTTTTTATAACCTTTTGGTTTTTTTTTGGTAGTACTGTCACAAGCTCCGACTCAGATTAAACAGCAGGCAGTCACAGTTGCAGCCCAACCAGGTGCACTGAAGACCCTAACCTTACCCCAGGGGACCACGGTCAGTGGAGCAGGAGGTGCAGGTACCACCTCCCAGAAGGTTAACTTCCTACAGCTGGTCTCCATGCCAAAGCAAGCTCATAAAGTGGTAAGGCGTTATAATATTTATGTCTTTGACAGGAGCCCCCTCTCTTATTTTGTTAACATTACCTCAGTTCATAATAAGCAGTTCATAGAAAGCTGAGGTGGGGCATTTAAGGGCAGAGGGTATCTTGGAAGTTTGATATGAGAGGTTTGGGGTTAGCATGAAGATATAAAATGTGCAGTTTGGTCCATCACACCACGAGGGAGGTAAAAAGATATCACACACATCGTTGATTCAAGAATTTGACCTCTCATCCAGTTGTACACCCCTCTCTTCAACCACGGCCCAAAATTCAAGAAAATTCATTTAGTAGTACAAACTTGCATTAAGACCTCATTATAGAATTAATATATAGTCTAAATGTACTGTAGCTCAGAATTCACAATTTGCTGCTTAAATCCAATTTTTTTTTCTGTGGGAGGATCCCCCGGACACCTCTACCAGGGCCTTAACGACCCCGTTGCCACACCCCTCCTTATCAAAATCCTTGAATTGCCCCTACCATTTTTCCTTAAAGGTTTATCCTCCTACCAAATCAGATGTGGGAGTCTCTCTCAAGTTCCCAACCCCCAGCCCCTTTGATATCCTGTGCACAGGACTGCTCCCAACACCATGGAAATCTCACTGAAATCTAAATGCACCTTTTTAATGTTGTGCCAAAGGATCATGTTGCCTCTTTTATAAACCTCCCAAACTGAAAAGTGAAGTTTAATCATGTGGGCAAAAAATGCCATATTAACCTACAGCTATGAAAACATGGAAGCAGCTAACCCATGAAGAATTAAGAAATGTAGCCCACCCCCCCCCCCACCCCAACCTCTAGAAAAGTAAACTGCTTGCAAGGTCATTGTTAAGTAATGTGTGCATAACAAACAAAAAAACATGTTGCATTCGAAAATCAATTGTAAATAATTCACATATAAACTTTTCCAAATGTTGCTGTTAATTCAGTGCCTTATTTCTTGTTACATTAATGTAAAATCCCTTCCTAACTGCATGATGTTATCTGTGCTTGGCAAACTTTTTGTAATTGATGAAGAATTTGTTTTCTTGTGAAGTCACTGTTTAATTAATTTGACTGCACATTACTCGTATAACATTAGCAGTCTTACCAGTTCCCTGGTGAATCTTGTCATATTTCATGTTTCGTCAAAATCCTGGTAAAAATGCTGTCATATTTGGTGTTTTGTCAAAGTAATATATTAAGCATAAAAAAAAGAAACTTAAGACTTGGTATTACTGGGAAGTACTGGCAAACTCCCTGGCAGCTCCCTGGTAAATGTCGTCATATTTCAGGTATTGTCAAAGTTTACGTTGAGCATAATAAAATCAAGTCGACTTTGCATCACTCTTAAATTATTTGCAAGCTCAGCTGCTGCTGCAACCGCCTGGTAAATGTTGTCATATTTCATGTTTTGTGCTTCATTTATTCAATCCTGTCACGGCACACGGTTTGCTTTCATAGGGTACCGCTCAACAGCAACAGTTATCACTTGGCAGGGTTCAACAGGTGACAACAGCGCCAGGCCAGGCAGCCACTCAAAATGCTACGTTGGTACAGCGTGTGGTCACCAGTCAAGTCAGGGTCAGTCCATTATTGCTTAACCATTTTTCATCCATCTTCGTCTCAATCTACATCACCTCATAAAGCCTCAAAAGCGTATCTGCTGTAAAATAAATTACGCAAAGCTTCTGTGTTTTAACTTGCTTTTGTGAATCAAAGCTTTATCAGAGTTCTCTTTCCTTCCCTCTGAAAATTGTGTTTGTTTTTAATTTTTCGTCGGTAAACAATTTTCGATCGTTTTTCGGAATTTTAATATGTAGTGCGGTCAATTTCAAATGTTAGGTTTATCAGATTTGCTTCTTTGTTTTTAACTTTTGACGAGACATAAACCAACCCGTCATGTTTATGAGAGATGGTTGTCATGGTTAGGCCTGAGTCAGGTACCCTGGGTACCCGACCAAACATCCGGGTACCCGAATCGAAAACATCTTGTCATGATGGAATACCCCCAAAAGCAAGAGCGAAAAGAAAAAAAAGTAAAACATTTTGAAACTTTTTGCTTAGCTTGGTTAATGCAATTATTATGATTGTTCTATTTTGTATGTAAAAAATAACAAACCCTAAGGAGTAGATTTGAAAGCTTGTTAAATGTTAAAATTATTTCAACATATTTCTTTGACTGAATGTTACTCAGCTGGCTAGTAGAGAAATGGTTTTTACTATAGTCTTTAAAGTAATTGTCAAATATGTGGATAGTTTTAGGAGTTTTGTTTGAGTTGATATGCAGTCACACATTCCAACTACTTTGCTGTTCCATGTTCTCAGTGATATTCTCTGGGGTATTTTGTTTACTCTCCTCAAGTTTATAATGAATCACTTTTTCATCTCTCTCCTCAGCCTCAGGTTCAGACTGTTCGTCAGCAGTTACAACAGAGCCATAAACGGAACCAGGGTGCAACTACTTTATCCATCCAGCAGGCAGGAAAACCAGTCACCATCATACCACACGGTAAATCCAGTGTTCAAGATATGGTTTGGATGGATAGTTTGTAACTCATTGTCCGAGACATTTCCCCCCTCTGTAAGGTAATAGTGGTGTCAGCAGTTTTCCCCTCTGTAAGGTAACAGTGGTGTCAGCAGTTCCCCTCTCTATAAGGTAACAGTGGTGTCAGCTGTTTGTGGGCAGCTGTCCCGCGCAGTTCCCTAGAAGAAGTTTGAAGCACATTGCTTATCATTCTAACATCATAATTTTGCCCATTATTGTGCTACAAATTTAACCTTGTAATTTTTTATTGGTTTTTTTGTTTGTTTTTGGTAATAGGTGGTGCTGTGTTGACTGCAAACCCCAAAGTGAGTACTTCAGTGAGTGGACAGACATATTCGCAACTGATGGCCAACTCGAAAGTACTGACTCAACTGGCACCCTCACAGCTAGCTAGAATCATCACTCAACCAGCAGTCACAAGCCTGCAACAACAGCAGGCCAAGCAGCAACAACAGCAGGTGGCCGGGGCAGGAGCGGCCGCAGGACAGAATGTCACCCAGGCTATCATCATCCAGGAGGAACCATCTCCAACCACGGTACCAAACACCATAGCAGCAACCACCCAACAGGCTGTCACCACAGCCAGCAGCCTAACCATGGTAGCGCAGCCACAATCCAAGCAGCTGGTGGTCACCACCACCGCTGCTGGCACAGTGGTGGCCGCCGCGACTGCTTCTCCGGCGACTAGCGCACCCCCCGCCGTGCCCACGACCATCACCATCAAAGAAGAGGATATGACGGAGGAGGTCGGAGAAGCTGGTGAGGATCAAGGGTCATCCAAGGACTCTCCTGCGGTGAGAACGTCACCGTACACAATGAGACGACGAAAGCCCTCACAGAGTGGAAGTCAGTGATACCAGAAAGTACCTCCTCCATCTACGTGAGTGAGTGATTTGGTCGAGTAACTCTCAAAACAATACATGGTGATGATGATGATGATGGAGAACTAACTTCAAATGTGTTGTTCAAGTGTGTATGTAAAAAAATGATTTACATCTATGAATCATTTTCACAGTGTTTTGATATTTATCACAATATTGTTATTGCTCTTCCCCTCCCCCCCCCCCTTCCCCCTTCCATGTTTATCGTACAGTCTTGATTTGATGCTCAAACTAGTAACGGTGAAATTGAAAGATTTGTTACAGCAAATTCTTGTACACCATCAGCACGACATGTTAATTTACAGCCAGTTGAGAAGTGACCAGGGGGGGGGGGGGGGGTTGCGGACCCTCTTAGGGTGACCAAAATTTTCTTGAGGATTCCTTTCAAATTGGATAAAAAAAGGATTTGTAGAAATTGTGGAATGAAAAATTGATTGGTGACTGGCTATTTCCAAATTTTCTATGATTTCCAAACCAGTTTACTGTTGTTGATTTATTTATAACAGAATTGCTAAGCAACTTTTGGAGGAAAAATCCTGTAAATATTTTGTAATGACAAAAAAAACTGCTAGCAACTTTCCTTTAAACTGGGCTACTTAATTTTCATTGCCATTAATGGTCGGACTTACCCTAGTAAAAGAGCATTATTTGTATTTGTGTTTTGAGAAAAACAGTTTCTTCCCCCCCCCCCCCTCCTTATGAAAGAGAGAGATAGGGGGAATAATGAGTGTGGTTCATTTTGACAAAGAGTTAAAAAATGTTTCATTCAAGCTGTTTCTGGAACTTTTTATAGACCTTCACAGCACATACTCTGGGAAAAACTTCCATCAAATGTTTGTTTTTGTCTCGTAAATGTGTAAACATTTATTTGTAAATATGTAAATGATATTTGTAGAATGGTTGTAATTTACATAACATCTTTTGGAAAAGGTATTTAGTGGTCAAATAATTATTTATCGTCTAGTGGGTTGTATAAATGAATGAATTTAGAAAAGAGGTTTGCTGGAGGACCTTCTTGTGGTAGAATTTGTAATAATATACTATAATATGGTAAACCTTTGATCTGTAAATATCACATCTTTTAAGAAATTGGTAGGGAAAAAAAACCCTTGCTAGAGATGGTTAGAAACAAGAGCAGTCAAAATGTGCTCAGGTGTCCATTGTAATAATTTCATCCATCAGTACGGCCAGCAAGAAGTCGGTCAATTAACTAAGAAAACTGAATTTTGAAAAAAATTATGGACTTGTTTTCTGTAAAAAAACATGTCTGCATTTCTGATCAAGGTCCTTTGTTTTATATGGCCCAGCTGACAGAGTTGTAGTAAAATCAATTTAATTTTGAGGTGAGAGTCGTGTCACCTACCAGTGGATGTGTTCTCCACTCACTTTTCAAGCTAAATGGGGGTTTATTAGTTACTAGAGTTAAGGGTATAGTAGTGTATGTAAGCCCAAACTTTACAGGACTGCATCACTTTTGAAAATTTTGCAACATGTCCCTTAGGTCAATAGATGTTGGACACCTCACATGTGTAGAGAGTGTTAAGAGCTTGATGGCCAATTGGCTAAGGCATGGGACTCGTGATCCAAGGATTGCTGGTTCAATTCATGCCTAGTTCATTACGTTGTGTCCTTGGGCAAGATGCTTTATCTCAATTGCCTCTCTCCCCCCAGGGGTTAAATGGGTACCTGTGAGGTAACTTGTCATTGGGCGCAGTCTATAACTGCTGCCAACTGGAGGGATTGTCTCTGGGACAGGTTATCATTGACCAGGGGTAATATAACGTCTGTAAAGCGCTTTGAGACCTGACCTGTAAAGCGCTATATAAAAAGCAACTATTAAACATTATTAGTGTCCTATGGTCAAAGTGTTTGACGTCCATGTATAACCTACATAAGTAATACCAGGTACACAACACATTCACTAAGGATATTTCATAGCAAGGGTATAGATACGTGGCTGATTTTTACTTTGTAAGGATGTATTTGGACGCTTAAATTACCGATATTTTTTTTTCTCATCACCGGAATGGTTATTACTCTACACGTATGTGTGAATAGTATGGTAATTCAGTATTCTAACATTTTTTATTTCTTTTGGAAAACCAATATTCTGTATAAAATGTGTAACATATGAATTTGATGAAAAATGAAAAGGTGTTTGTCTGTAACCCTTCCCCTTCACCATCAAAGTTTATTGTTATAGAGATAAATGAGATCCAAAAAGGACAGAAACGGATTATCTGAATTTGATGAAAAATTGTAAAGGTGTTTCTACAACCCATCCACCCCACCCTTCTCAAAGTTTGTCCCATGCACCCCCTCCCCTCCCCCTCTCAAAGTTTGTTATCATAGAGGTGAATGTGATCCATAACAGGGAAAAGGAGAAATGATTTTCACAGTGCTGCCATGTAAATTATTAGCAATAAAGTTTTGAACAAATGATTGAATTTCACTTCCAGCTCCACTGGAAATTTCTGGGCAAGATAAAATTGTGAATTCTGCACCTTTCACCATATTAAATGGGTTTACGTAACAACAGTAACAGAGCTGAGATATTTAGTTTCAAAAAATGTTTATATTCATAATTTTTTTTCCATCAATGTACATTCCCTGAGGATGGTGTGGTGTGTTAGATTTCTACTAACAAGTAATGTTTGTTGTGAAAGAAAAACATGCTTGATGTACAACAACTGTAATAAACGATTTGCAGAACAAATTTCATCTCTCTTACCTTCATTGATTGATTACACCTTGTTTCCGATTCAACAATAATAGAGAGAGTTGAAACAGTCAATAGGTCAGTTTGCAGTGAATAGCTGTTTGTGGGGGAGGGAGAGGGGGTGGTGTGCAGTGAGTAGCTCTCTGGAGGGGGGGGGGGACAATGATAACCCAAATGAATGCTGAATTTGTATAACAAAATGAAACAAACTGAGTGTACAAATTTATCATATTGTGGAAAGGGATTGGGGGGTGAAATACCAGAAACTTTTGCTCAAAGTGCATGAGAATGGTAGGATGTCAGAAGAGACAAACCTTTTATCTTATCTGCCTGTTAGTCTCTATCCCCGCTTAATACACTGTTTGTGTATGCCCGAAAAATCTTGAGAATCGTTACACTCCAGGAATATCCAATGTCTGAGAAATTCAAGAATATCTAAGTTAACCTCGTCAGGGTAGTTGTTCCATATTATGACATACCTAGGGTTAGCTATAACTGTTTAATTCACAACTAAAAGACTGACTGAAAATAAAACAAAGAAACTAAAGTGTTTTTTTTCAGTGTAAACCTAATACAGAGTGCACTTTACCTTTGTTTGAAGGAATGCAGTAAATTGGGATAGTTAGGGAATTAATGTTCTTTGGAAGGATAGCAGGGAAAAATAACGATTTCTCTGATTTTGCTCGGTGGTTTAGTTCTATCCTTCAGCTATGAGATTTCATGGATGGTTTGACCGGACTGTAAGAAATAGCATTATATTTGTGAAAGTTGTGAGTCAAACTGAAATTTTCCATAACTTTGTGCATCTGAAGTTTACCATAAAATTTTGCAAAATGTGTGGAATAATGCGTCTCAAACATAAATGATGTTTCCTCTCTTCACTGTGGCAGTTTCGGCTGTTTCCGTTAAGGCTTTGTAGATTAAATTGCACTTTGAAAAATGGGTCACAATTTCAATACAGTGTCTAGCAGTGCAGCTACATATGTATAACACAATACATGCATTTAGGGGACAACGTAAAGTTACCGTACACCCAATAGACCAAAAGATGAAATAATATAGATTAAGGCACAGTTTAAGTACATGTATACCATTGCTACATGATAGAAATGAGACCAGAACCACAAACTTTATTATTCTCATATAAAAATGAATCCAGGGAATCTAGAAACACAAAGGATAAAATTGACAGGTTTATAATTATATTATTTTAATTAATTCCATAAAATTGATTGTCATGCCTCATTACAAGGTATCATCTGGAATGCTATTTTTTGTAGTCGATGTCTTTACAATTCTAGGCTACACTGATTTTTTCAATTCCAAAGAATTTTACTCAAATTTTATTTATAGCTTGACAAAAAGAATCTGGCAGTATCTGTTATCGAAAAAGTAATTAAGAAATTTGCATCGTACAACCAAAAATAGTTGCTTTTTGGTACTAAACTGGCAAACTTGCCAAACTTGTTGACTAGATACAGCCAAACACTTGGGCCAGTTTCATATAAACAAATATTTTCAGAAGCGATCCATTACAACTAAAGCTGTTGTGTTCAATCATGGTCTATACCAACCATCACATTTGCCTAAAGTTATCCTCTTATGGCTACCATGCATACTACACCCCAATAAACGATGTACCATCACCTGCCTCTCTGAAGCTTGAAAACAGTTTAAAATATATCTTTCAATTCCATGGCCCAAAGCATAAAAACCTTAATGTAACACCAGTTTGGACAATGATTCTTCTCAAAACAAGTTTAAGTATATGTTTTGCTGATAAAAAGTAATCAATTCCTTCATCTAATCAGCTTTTAGCAATTTCTCTGTTACAAAAGGCAAAGGTGCGTCAGTATAAATCAGTTTTCACCTTGAATTGCACCGCATTTTGCCGTAAAAATTAAAATAAAATATTGCTGAAATTCTACCGGATTTCTATATTTTAATATAAACCAACCAGCAGTGTTTAGTCATAGTCCATTAATATTTACAAGTAAAAATCATTTCCCTGAAATGTTTAAATCTCACACCTTAAATTAACTCATTAATTCATTGGATTTGAAACTTGATGAAAGAGAGTGTAAATTAAAATCTTTTAGCGTAAAAATTGGGCACACCTGCAGTAGACACGACAGCAGGGATTGTCTCAAGTAATTAAGATGTACAGTCTAAACCAGGGGTGGGCAACCTACGGCCCGCGGGCCACTTGCTGCCCGCCAGTGATTTTGTTGCGCCCTGTGAGATGTCTCAAGAAAAAGAAAAAAATCAATCTACTTTACATCATCACAAAAAACGAGTTAGCTGCTTAGAATTTATCGGCACTAATGATGCTGTCAGGTAGGCCTATTATCCCCATTAATTATCAACTGTACTGTATCGACATTATGTTTTTGTGAATACAAATTAAGTACATACACCTATTGCTTGAAAGTCCTCGTAATCAAAGATCTGAAGTCAACAGCAGGTCTTTGGTGAGGTGCGTCCCAGTCAATTTTTAGCTCCTTATATCTGGCCCATTTATTCAAAAAGGTTGCCCACCCCTGGTCTTAACAATAGATGCTGGAGGGCGGATATGGACACAGAGACACGATCCATGGTCCAGATACTATGGGCAGGAACAGTCCCAAGTACTGAGATGTACAGCAAGTCTCTATTCCTCCCCATACACTGGAGGATAGTATATATATAGACAGACCACCCACTTCACATAGTATCATACAATAATATTGTATCATGGTATTAAACAAAAGAATCACAGATTGGTTTTATAATATACCATTGTACCATGTAATACAACATAGCAATGATATCGTATCGTAATATTATTGAGGATATCAACATTATATAATCGTTGTTATCATATACCGTGCACGCTTGGTTATATAAAACATCCGCGATAATATCGTCGCATATGTTATTACATGGTACGATGACCTGTTATGATAACGATTATATTAATATTGTTGATTTGGTTTTTTAATATTACGGTACAGTAGTATCGTAAACTAACTAAGATGTGAACCTGCTGGACAGACACTACGACAGGACGATGCACATAGTACACATAGTCCCGAGTGAGTCGTACACATGGCAACTCCCATGATACTAGACATTGGTACCATTGGTCCACAAGACTGAAATCAGACGTAGTCTTAATTCCAGAGAAGAAATAAACCCTTTACCACAGACACTCTCACGAAGGATTATTAAAGGGAAAGAAGTGATTTTTGGTGAAAAATTACTTGTAAGTACCGAACGACTGCCAGTAACTTAGCAATCACTACATCCATCATCTGCATGACACCAGGGTATCTCCACGTTTTCACTCTCGTCATCTACGACTCATTTCACTGGAAGATCCGTCAGCGTTTTATCGACACCATCTTGCCGTGGAACTTCTTATCGACGGTGACCTTGTAGGGCACTCTCTGTTCTGCCGGCTTACGGATGACCAGTCTTCCGTCGGGTAGTTTGGTGGTGTTAGCGACCTTGTCGTGCCATCGATCCGCGTACTTACAAAAGCCGCTCACAGCCGGGACTCTCTTATTGGGCCCGTACGGAGGGGGGAGGGGACTCGGGGTCGCGTCGCTTAACGTTACATCGTCTGTCGTCATCTCTTTCTTTGGCGGCAACCCTTCCGCTGCCCTTATCTTATTTAATTTATGAAGCATATGTGCCTCTAGTCTGCTCTTCTCTTCATCGGTGGAAATCTCGGGGCCGTATACTTCAACTGGAGTGAACTTGGGCATGGCCTTGAGGACCTCTGCAGATACGAAAGTGGTGTGAAACGTATTGGATATTGTATAGGAGATAAAACAAAACATCAATTGAGGGAAAATATAGGAAAATTGTTTAAATCGGTTGCAACGATCAAAGTATTCCTTCTTTTTACGGGACACTTTTTCGTTTCTAAAAAGTACTTTCAGGTCACATTCCAAAGCACTTAGTGACCACATAAAAGAGCAACATGAATATCCAGTTGCAGAAACTTTCATATTGTCAACACAAATGCTCTGACACATGACATGAAATCACTGTACAGAGTAGTAACATACCAGTTAATAATTTTTTTTTTTTCTTTTTTTTTAGGTTTACAGTCTTGTTCAGGGCCAAGGCCCTCTCACACGACTTTACAACTTAACCCTGGTCATTGGTAACTTTTCACACCTACCCACCAAAGTGTGCACAATTCAATCAATCTCTCCTGGGGCACCACAGTGCACCACAACCACGTGTCCCCCCGGGGGACTTCCCGAGGGTGCAGCCACAAACCGGCACACGCAACTATATTTACAAGTTACCTCGCAAGTCTCCATTTATACACCTGGGTGAAGAGAGGCAATGGAGATAAAGCGTCTTGCCCAAGGACACAACGCAATGATCTGGCCAGAACTCGAACCTGTAATCCTTAGATCACAACACCCTCACGATTGATCTGGTATCAAATTGCAAAGTGCTATGCAAATTATCAAGTTGCCATACAAGTGTGTAAGGGTGTATTACAGCAGTTTTTACATAGGAAAACATAGTATCTGATGGAGAGAAAAAAACCAGTGCCTCCAAAACTGCTATACAAAGTTTCAAACACTGAATGATTCCCTGCATACTAAGCATGAGGAAGTTGTCCAACTGATGGACGGATCAAGGATTTTATCAAGAATGTGGTGTGGCCCTGGGTTCATTGAAACCTACTCCAAAGGAAGCAGGGGTGTGGGATTCCGTCCCCCCCTACTCCCATCCCCTCCCCTTCCACCCAAAAACATGAGGTGGAATTTAGAGTGTACATTAAGTCTACAATCGATCTAATGTAAGTTAAATGTAAGGTTGTGCTTATTGCTTTTGAATTTTTGTGTCAGAATAAAATGGGGGAAGGGTGGAGGGGGGGGGGAGGGGTGGAAGTGGATTGTTCAATAACAAAGAAAACTTTGTGGGTCAACCCTCCATAGCTTATGCCAAATTAGATCATTCTTAATGAGATTTTGATGGACTAAAAAGTAACAAGTTTCAAAAGTTTCAAGGTATGAAATTCCAAGGTTTAGTTAAAAAAGCAGCTTGCTGTATAACAAGTGGACATTGGTTATGAAAGAGTGGGAATGCGGAACGGATGTCGACAAGGGTGGGGAGTAAGGGTACTAAAGGGGTGGAGGAAGGGGGGACGAGGGTATTGGATATCAACAGGACTAAAAGTTGATTTAATTTGCTCATACCTGGTGAGTGTTCGATATCAAAGGCATAAAACATGGGTTCTCCTATGGGCTTTTTCGTTTCCTTGGTAACTGGAATGTGATAACCAATCTTCTGTACAATGAGCGTTTTTCTAAATTAAAAAAGAAAAGGAGAATTGTTATGATGAACCAGTGAAAAGTAGCAACATAATCTGGTGAGACAGGTTTTTAATTCAGTCCGGTCAATTGTTGAATTGTCCCCAATACTAAATTCCTGTCACAATTTAGTTCGTTCTGAACTTGACTTAGTCGGTCCAGAGTGTCATCAAACCCATAGGCCTAAGGTGGCATACTCCTATTAGAGTCTATATCCATCTGCTCGATTGTTCTCCTTCAGGAAAAGTGCCAAAAAGCAGCAGGAGAACATCTTTTTGGACCTGTTATCAATCATGATCTAGTTTTTTGTGGCTTGCATGTTGAAGAGCATGAATGGAAGTATATGTGGTGAGAAAATTGGGTCAATTGAGGCAATTTTAGACCCCTTTAGGCCTCCCAGGAGCAGCGTAGGAATATTGTTTACCACTGAGTGAAGAGGTTTGTTTACAAGTGACGAAAACTTCCGGCTCGGAACGCCAAAAAATCTACATGGTCATGATACAGAAAATGCCATGAAAGGCCAACTTGTCAGCTATCCGATGATGGGTAGCAATTAGCTAGTGAAAACTTCTATCTAGACTTAGAGACCACATTACTTTACATTACTGATTTAGTGTGTAAGTCAATGGGGCTTTTAATGGACGTATGCTACCTTAAGACCCAAGATCTTCCACGAAGACTGACCGCGAACCTCTCAAAATCGATGCTCGATTTGGACGATGGACTTGATGTTTCACAGAATTAAATTAAATTCATTTTGGCAAGTTCAGAAAATTGTAGATAAATTTTTCAAAGTCTGGAAAAATGGCAGTCCCTATTCTATACAGACCGTCGACGTAGTCATCTCCTTGAAACAATGTTTGATATGGTCCAAATATTTCCAAGATTTGTTCAAGTTGCTTTTTACAACTAATACTAACATGACAAGAGGTGCTAAGAAGATGAAACGTAGTTTCAAAATGGAATCATCATTATTGAGCTTAAAAACCTCTAGAAATTAATCTCAGTTCAATTTCATTTTCAGTATTTAATCTTAGGTTTTTTATAATTTTTAATTTTTTTTTAACAGCTCCTTCAAAGTTGCTGGCATTTCCAAGATTTGTCATTTTAGAAATAAATCATTTTTAGAAATGAATGAATAAAAGTTAAATGAACTTGGGATCTCTTAATCTGAATTAAATTTCCATTCTAAATGCAAAAATTAAAGTAATTTCTTCATACCTGCAACCAAAAAAATAATTTCCCAGTTTTATTGAATATAAATTATGATTATTCATGAACTGCAGGCAACCATCCAAACATTTGAGATAACTAAGTTCCAACTAATTGTACATGTGTAATGCCTAGTACCCGGTTTACTTAAACATGCTATTTAACTACTTCCAAATCTAAATGACCAGCATACAATTAAACATAAGTATATAAATCCAATAATAGGATAATTAAAGAATATATAAATATGCAAATTGGTATACAAGTTCTACCTTTTTAAAAGATGTAAAACAGCATATTTTCTCTGAATATTATAGTAACATGTAATGACAGGTTTAATTATAATCAGGACATATATGTAACTGTGCAAATGCCTAATATGTCTAAAAATCTGTGAATTAAAGCACGAGTTTGACTTTTGAAAAGCTAGCATGTGGTCTCAGAATATATTATATAATAACATGTAATGACAGTTGTATAATCGGGATATATATGCCTGTGTAATGCTTAACTATTCAATAACAGGAAAGTCTTTAAAATCTGCTTTATTGGCTCCAATAATAGAACGCTATAGCTGGGAAATTTTTGTGATGATGTAATCGACCTGCCACGGTCTTAAATCGACCTCAGGCTCTACAATTAGCCTGCATAGCTTCTTAACACCATTAGGCTCTTTGTGTAAACACTGTATGGAAATATGTTCATGTCTACAGTGTAGTTAATCATACAATGTTCACACAGAGACCCTAATACAAGAAAAAAATATGTGGCAGGCGTGGCAGACTAATTGGTAAAAAGAGGTCATTTTACGACCAAGGCAGGTCGATTAAGAAATCTCAAGTGTGCAATAGTTGGGGTCTATACAGCAGACCTTTAAATTTGTCCACAATGGCTTGCCATAGCGCCTGGTTGCACGGCGAGTGAGGTCATATGGTGTACACAGTATAGCTGCTTTAAATCTGCAAACAAGTGCACCATTTTTTGACCTTTTTTAAGATAGATAAGATGGCTACCATATGTTTACAATATCTGTAACCTCGAGGGGCTTACCTATTCATTAAAAGGTTTACGTAGGAATATTTCAGAATCTGCAAAACGGTGAAACACTGGAAAGCTCCTTTGGGAACACTCTCCATTAGCAGAGGATCTATCATGCCTGCGACGGTAAAAATAAATAAAGTGACAAATGCGAGGAAAATATTCATTTCATTTCATCAAAATTCTGTAAACAAAGCAGCACATGATTTAAAATTAATGAGGAAAGGCAATTCGGGTATTTTAATGGTACTAATGAAACTCTAGACTCCTGTATAGATGATCACTTAATTGTACTGTTGTCACACCGTAAGAAACCGTCATGCAAAAAGTACACACTACCAATCCTATGTGTAGGATTCTCTTTTACATAGATTTAAATAGGTCTTTCAATGTGTTTTTTTACTCCGCAAAAATGAATAAATGAAAAATGGTTAAAAAGGAAATTAAGTAAAAAATTCAGAAATAAAAGGAAAATACAAAGGATCTCTGAAATATTAAGCATTATGAACAAACCCACAAGATAAAATGATATTTTTCAGAAAATAATGGCGGAAAAAATTCATACAATGCATGCACTTTTATTTATCATTTACAGAACGTTCTGGAAACTTATGTTAACAAATATGATTAACGATTCAATTTCAAAACAGCTTGCAATCGAAACATTCACTTTGCATTGATCGGTTATTTTATTACCTCCTCCAAAATCGATGCATCATATTAAATCTGTTTTATTCCCCAGTTTACATCAAATGCCGATGAAGAAATATTTGAATACTCCGAAATAAGCGGGCGATCAATTATTTAGATCATCACAGTCTCTTAAACTTTTCATTTGTCGCTTTGGTCTGAATCAGATCCATGCTTAACTTTGAGACCAAGCCATGTCAGTCTCTCAAGGTTTTCCTACCATTTTCCTGTTCTTCTGGTGCAAACCTGTGTTATGTTCTGTTAAATATTTAAATTATTTTCATCAAATTTGATGAACATAAAACTCACTGGTCATGATGTCGTATCCATCCGAGAGAAGTAGCGCGTGTCTCTCAGTCGATTGGTGGATGATCTTCTTAAAGAGCTTTCAAAAACAAAATGGATTAAAAAAAGGTGTTCAACTTTATTCTGAATCTGAATCAATATTTTTTCTATCTCTCTAGAGTTCCAAACTACAAACCATGCTTGTGGGGAGGTGGGGGGGGAGGGGGAGGGGGTGGGGGGTGTAGGTGCCAGTGTGAAGGCATTGTCATTTGCTAGCTACAGCAAACAGATTTGTCTATATTCAGGATGATAATCTTCTAGCTACTTCTTGAGTTTGCATTTTCGATGTGTTGTTTCTATCATGCATTACTTTAAAGCATGAAACATTATGTTGAAAAGAACAAAGCAATTATTTGCGATTACTGGTCCTATCGAGCCAGCGGTTGGCGGCAGTCTCTATACAACTGAATGAAGCCTTTTGAACAAACCACAAGATAAAACAATATATTTTGCGACAATGATGGAAAAATTAATACAATTCACACACTTTTTGTTTATCATTTACAGAAAATTCTGGACACTTATGTTAACAAATATGATAGATGAACAGAGCAACTTCTTGCTGGAATGCAATATTCCAGCCCTCAGTTGGTGGCAGTCTCTATATAACCGTTACATCACTAGAGGGTGCCAGCCTGAAGCCACATTATCTTGCATACCCTGTAACCATGGATAACAACCCAATTTGGATAACAAACCCAATTTGAATTTCTCTGTATCTTTCTCCGTCTGTTTCATGTTGTTCATTTACAAAATTTATAAATGAAATATTATAATTGAAAGCTGTTTCTAAAATCTCACATTTCCCAGTTTAAGCTTAAATTTTAATTTCTTTCTAACTTGCCGATCCATTGTCTGTTGTTCATTTACAAAAGTTAAAAAATGAAACGTTATAACTTAATGTTATTTTTTGATAGGAAGCTCTCTTATTGAAACCTCAAGAAAGTCTGGTGCAGTATTTTGGAACAAACTAACATTGTTTTCGCAAAGCATATCATCACATTTCATGTGAGGTGTTCCTAGCCTAATGAGCATATACAAATCTGGGCAGAAGTGCTAATTGATATAAAAGGACTACTAAAAGCTAACTGCATCCTCTGAATCAGAAGAAATACTTTAAAAAGTTTAGACATGCCTGAAGTAAATAACTACGTCATTCACTTACATGCCAGTTCTGATAAGACATTAATGTTGTCTGATGTTTCCGGAGATTAGAGACATTATCTAGAACTTGCAATAACTATTGTTAAACTGGTTATATTTCTACCTTTCCAGAAACTGTCACTTATCACTGATTATTGTAAATATTAAAATGCATGATGTGAGAAACAAAATAAATTAAATAAAACAGCTGATAGCATTTTTTAAGGAAAAAATCATGAATTTTGGTGGCTACCAGAATTTAGTTTAATTAAATGATCAGAAAGTATTCATCCAAATTTGTCGTAAACCAACTGCAAATAATCATTTCAAGCCAATGTTTGCAACCGTGAAAATTTGTAAATATTAATTGAACAATCATCATCACCCTAAATGTGTTTTCCACTGCATAATGAAATATTAAAAAAAAAATTAGTTATGAGATATACAAAATATTTTAGTATTGAATAAACCTTTTTAGTACAACGAATGACATGTTTAATAGCTGCAAACTCCTCTCACAGACAGACAACTATGTTATTTAAAAAATTTATCATTATTTTCCACAACACCAAAGAAAGCAAAACAGGACGTTCAATGTTTGAAAAAGTAGAGATAATTGCCAGAATCTCAAATCTTACCACAATTTGAAGAATGGGATTCTTAAACTCTTCACCAAGAGATAATTTCTGTTTGAAAAGAGATAAAAAGAGAAGAGAAATTAAGATGATTTATGAAGTTAACGTCATCTAGAAGAGGTAACAAAATGCACAGATGGGATCCTGCAGGATTCATCTCAGACTAAACATAAACAATAAGTTTAACTTCATATTAGCTGCCAAACAACCATTATCCAAGATTCATGTGTAAATAAAACTGTGTCAGCTTGATAACTGTGTTCTTTCCTTTTGTTCTCTGTTATTAGTATAAGTCAGCCTTGATAGATATATAGTAACAAGATCAATTAATTTGACAAGGAGTAAAACTTGTCTGCCCAAAATCTCAAGTTCAACATATTTGAACTCCCCCTCCCACCCCCCTCCCCGTCCCCCTTTAGCCCACCATGCTACAACAGAGTAATATGAAGATATTATAAATGACTAGTCTTCCTACCTCAACAGCTCCGACAGAGATGACTGACTCACCCAGTGGAAGATTCTATAATAAAAGGAAGAAAGAAGAAGAAAGACGAAAATAATCAAAGGCAAAACTGTTACATTTATCATCAGATCAAATACAGAAACACTCTTGTGCAGAGTGAAATAACAAAACCAATGGAATGATGGCATGTATTGCAATTGTATCCTACAGCAGGGGTAAAAAGAAGCAAGTTGGAGTTGTGAATTATTGGAAATGATGAATGTTAAGGAGCATAATGTGTGCTCTCACAAAACAAAACCTTGAAAACCTTTGTTTTTGCCGAGATGTTGCTCTCCTCTCTACCTACCTACCCAACACAACAAGTCTGCATGTGTTCACATGTATTCTTCTTTAAGCCCTAGACTGTACAGTGGAGGGGTGGGGACAGGGGATGGGGGTAAGAGAAGAGGGGTAAGAAGGGAAAAGTGTGTTTAATTACAACAACAGACAGAACCTAGCTTTTTCAATATCATATTTGTTTATTATTTCCGCTTTCTAGATATTACATCAAAGAGGCATAGAAGTGAGTTGCTATAGCAACAAACATGCCAGATGCAGGACTCCGGTACTAAGTTTGTTTTCTATGATGGTGAGAAAGCAAAAGCCATGACCACATTCAAACTTAAACTGTCATTTTGTAACATTTTTGGCATTTATACATGACTTTGAATCTAACCTCAGCGGTGATAATTATCCAAATCTGATCGTTAAAGCTGAATCGGACCTAAAATGTTTAAAAACTTTTCCCAATGATTACATTTGCTTATTACAAGTAGCAGACACATCAACAGCCGTTAGATGGGTCGAGCGATATCTTAGCAATGTATTACCACTTGACATGGAGGGTTCATTTAGTATGTTAGAAGTCATGTATCTAATGCCTTTATTGGCTCACACAAAGTTAACTAGGTACACCATATTCCTGCATATTTGGCCCAAAATTCAGATTGCTGCTTAATCATGATGTTGCATAATATTAAACAATCCTGTACAAAACACTATAATCTGGAAATAGCACCACTAAGATAACAGATAAACAGACTGAGTTATGGCAGCCATTTTTATTCACAAGTGATTCTCTTTCTGTTGATGCCCAGAACTTATCAGATATTACCAGACTCTTTTTCTCTCTCTCTCTCTCGCTCTCAAGAAAAGTCATAAATAAATTTTCACCATCCCTGCTTTAAAATATGTTTTATTTACATTATGGGTTGTTTTCTTTGTTTTCTTGACTTTAAATGGTTTTAGTGTTCCTGTTCTCTTCTCAGTTCTGCATCCATACTGCGAGATTCCTTCCCTCTCCATCACCTCGGCAAAACTCCTGACATTTCTAAGCAGAGGATCGATGGTATCTAGAAAGGAAAGGATCAAATTCAAAATGAAATTTAATAGATTAAGTGTGGCTTGTGAAATCGTTGACTAAAACTGGCCCGAAAGCACAAAGAGAGTCTGACCTGAAATGGCTGGTAAATGGAAGTCAAGGTTACTGTGACAAAGAACCTTGTGATATTAACTGCTTTATTAGTAATAACACATTTTTTTGTCACATATTTACAGCTGCACTCAGATATATATGTTAACAAGCTTTGACCTTATCTGGTTCTGAAAATATTATAAATACCTCTAAAAACTCTCTAATATTCGATTTTTATGTTAACCACTCCCTGTATGACTGTATACGCTCACTTTGAAAATTGGCTCCTAAGGCCTCACCGCAATGCACAGTAAGCCACCATAGATTACGTAATACGCCTTTGTGTGGGGTGTGAAATTATGATTGACTCAATTTGGTGTCTATATTCTTTATACGATCAAACAAATATCCACTTTTCTTTTTTTTTAATCCTCAACAATGCAGCAGTTAAGAAAAAATGTAACATATGTATGAGAATTGCTGAAAGTGAAAATATATTTCTTGTACATTACTTTGCTTATCTGAGACATATTCCGGATAAAATTTCATGCTTCGTATCACGCAATCGTAACTCAAGACATCCCCGGCCAGTTCGTGGAATATTATACACTTCCTGTAAAGTAAACAAAGGAAATCGTGACGCGTTTCTACTCGTCCGATCACGACTCACTACTTTATTTCTTTGATAAACTAGAACTCTCTACATAAAACATCTTGTAAAGTCTTCCTTTTTTTTTTTGCATTGCTGAGAAAAAATGAAATAGATAACAAGTGAGAATATAACTAGACTACTTGACTCAATGTTGTTCCTCTAATATTTATATGATAATACAGATCTTTGCACAATTTACCTTTTCAAAACCACAAATGCCACAATGCATCATAGTTTGAATGCTGTAATAATAGTTGCATCCTTCAGGAATTTGATATTTGGAAGGTTCACTTTCTTTTGAAATGATCATGCCTACAAGGTTTATTCCAAAGTTTTTTCTCTATTCCTCTGATATGAAACGGGCCAATGAATTCCATGTCAGTATTTGAATAGAATTTCAGTAATTAAAACTCTCAATCCCAAAATGTATCATGAAACAATTGTTATTTGATGAGGTAAAAAATTTAAGGTTAGATTTTCTGTTGTGTCATTGGACGGAACGACGCAAAGAAACACGTAGGATTGCTTTTAGATTTGAGACGATTTAACGAGGATTCTCAACTTTGTTAATTTGGCTTAATGGACGCCATATTGAGCCCACCTGGTGCAGAAGGTGTATGATCATGTTATGCAGTAATAAAGAGGGCGACCTTACAGAATTTGATATTTGTACGATATCATTACATTCTCTGTTATCTCTCGGTCTTTGCCACTTTAATATTTAATACTATTTAAGTCCTTATCACAGCCATCATTATTGATTTTTGAAGCAAATTATAAAGTTACAGACTTCCCAAATCGAAGAAGGTCCTCATATCAGTAAAACATTATAGAATTTTAGTACAATTTCCAACAGTTTAATACAGTGTTTCACCGGTACAGTGTCACTCTGTGCACGAACCATGAAATCACCAAGGTCGATCTAGCTTGTAATCAGCTGCTTTTAAATTAACTGAATGTGAGGTACAAAAGGTCAGGGGTTAATTGTTGTTTGGATATACAAGAAAATGTCAGAATTTTGTAAAAATCTGTGTTTTTGTTTTCTTCTGTATCAAATTTCATGTTCTGCGTGAAATCTCTGAACACTTGAGTCAGATATTACGTCCCTTCTGTACGTCCGTAATATATGCCCATTCCCATGTAATGTGATTTTACAGTAAATTCTGTGTTACTTTGAGAGGTATGGAGGGTTATTTTGCAAGGAGAACATTTTTACCTCTCCTTGGAAACTGTCAGGCAAGCATAGTGAAGAACTTTAACTAAACAAAACTTCTTGATTCCTTTGGGTCCTCTGTAGCGTGAATTCGTATTCATGTGGTATGGACAGAGAATAGCTGTGGATATAATAACACCATAATGTATAGATCGTTACACAAGTCTGGAAGAAATAATGTTCAACAACATCATCTAATTAGGTTGATATAAGTTATAAAAGCCTAATTGCATTAACACCAAAACTCGACAACGTTGCAAATCTGTTTTAAATACATATATTTTTGAATATTGCTCTATGGAGACATATCAAATGAATAAATGGATGGATGAATGAATGAATGAATGAATGAATGAATGAATGAATGAATGAATGAATGAATGAATGAATGAATGAATGAATGAATGAATGAATAATGATGTTTACCAGTGGTCATTTGTAATCCGTCGTTAACCAAAGCATGATAAAATTCCTCGTTCTTCCTGTCCTTGACGAGTCGAAAATCCTGAAATATGAGATTGGTGATGAATATTCGTCAATGGATATTGACAGAGAAGTAGTGATATTTGACCATTATGTACTGTATACAATTTCCAAATAATAGTTAACATACTGTTAAACTAAAAATCTATCTCTCCTCCTCCTCTCAATCCTCCTATTCCCCCTTTTTTTCCCATTCTGTTTTCTACATAGCTCTTACAACTAAATTGAGCATATTTGATGTCTTTTACTCCACAGATATTTTCCCCTCTCCCCCCACCAAACAAAAAACGATATATTATATTTTATATCAAACATCGGACCTTGGAAGTGACTTGAGTCATGACCCAAAGAATACGTCTACCTCACTAATTGGGTCATTTACTTAATACACTAACAGCTACCCCCCCCCACCCCCTAACAACCAATAGGGGTGAGCCCCAACATCAAATAGGGTTACCCTCCCTCTATTGTTTTACTAGTAATTATAATGCATTGGATGTTCTTTGACTTGTAACCATACAATTCCCTCTCTGTATTACTCATTGGGTGATGTACCTATAAACTATTCCCAACAAAACAGATACCATCTGCAACAAATAGGGGGAATCCCCTTCCCACCCCCCCCCCCCCCCCACCACTGACACTGAACAGGGTCTCCCTTCCCTCTAATTATATAATGCCCTTTGTAAGGCATTGGATGTTCTTTGACCCATAACGATACAATCCGTCTTTCTACTATTGATTAGATCATTGACTAATATACAACATCTAGTATACAACATAACAGCTAGATGCCATCTGCAAGGCATAGCCCACAAACATAGGCCAAGCAAAATCCTTTTGCTTTGTTCAGCAAATTCCCTAGTTTTTGGGATGTAAATTATTACCATACGATAAACAACAAACATTAATCAGCATGTGATAGATTCTTCTTCTGGCTGTCACATGTTACAGAGATCTATATACATTTATTACAAACTCCAAATTTGTTGTTTTTAACGGGAGAAAGACTTACCACTATTTGAATGTATCTGGCCTCTTCCAAATGTTTCCCTTCGTAGCAAGTCTACCAAAATCAAGTCAAATAGAGTCAAGTTTAATCGAATCAAATCTATAAATCTAATCAGATAGCCATAATAAAAGTACAAGAATAAAAACACATGAGAGGGAGTGCTTCATTACTTTGTATATCTTGGGAATTGTGTGATTCTATATAACTGCAACAAGCTGTTGTACCTAGTAGTATACCACAGGTTTGAATTAATTTTCTACAAGGGTCAGACAAAAACATTTTCTGGAGCAAGGGGGTTGGGGGGG
>KN883359.1:169043-179235 GCA_000934455.1 Apostichopus parvimensis | reverse complement strand
TTTTTTAATCTCTTTATCTTTTTGACCTTCTCTGGTCCCGTATTGTCAACAGGTCTTTGAACAGCAGCCTGTTGATCAATCCGACATTTTAATTGCAATGCTGATCCCTCAAGTTTTTGATGACCCTTGACTAAACTTTTTTCATTGTGTGCAAGTTTTTACTATAAATATTACCTAATCGATAAAGTACATTATCTAAATGAGAATTTACTACTCCTCATTCCATATTTTGCCAGGCCCCTTCCATAACTTCATGTCCCTTGATAGGACCCAGTGCGCTGCGGCTTCAGCCTACCTGACCCCTTTTTGACAAGCCTCGATACATTGACGACTCAAGGAGATGATATGACAAGAGGCCATAGGCTGCTAGTCATGAACCATGTTTCAATGCTTGCTTGAAAGCCTGCAAGTTACATATATCACAATGTTAATATTTATAAATTTACAGAAACATGTACAATCTCTGCAGCTGGAAAAGATTGTACTTGATTATACAGAGATAAATATATATGTGTATATGTACATTCATTTACCAAAGTCAGTACACATACAAGTAGAGTTTTGGAAATAGTTGCAGGATTCTGTTAATATCAAATGTTCCAGTTTTTGCTTGTAATCTTTTTTATCTAAACTGGAGGACATTTTTTTCCTTTCGCAAGGTCATGCCAGATGGAGGAAAGGGAAATGGATTACCAGATTGTTGGGCCTCATGCCTGACCACCCGACCTTTGACCCAACCAGCACTGAAAGAACTCACAGCTATCTTTGAGAAGTTATTAGCACATCCCACCTCTATCAATATAGCTGAAACCAATTCTGTATCTTCTGTGTTTGTTATATCATGCTTACAGACAAGGCCAGTGCACAGATAGCTTCGTTTTAATACACATGACCTCTCTTACCACAACATTTCCACAATTGACCAAGGAAATAATTAGCAGAGAGAGCTATTGTATCTGATGAAGATTGTGAAGTGGAACAATGGACAGTGAGAGGTGAGGGGGTCCTATAATATCCCTTCTTCCTTCCACCTGCCCCCCCCCCCGTCCTCCCCACCCATCTTTTTGTTGAATAACGTGGGATGCTTTTGTATGCATTTGGGCTGAGACGGATCTGCGCAGAGGAAGTTATTAGCACCCCTGCCCCAACCCCCCTCCCCCCATGTTACATTCTCACACTCTAATGAAAGAATTTATGATACGTTTATATTAATAATGCATTTCCAAACTTAATCATAATACATAAATATATCAAATGAGAACCAAGAAACAATCATTCTTTATATTGACTAAATATGTAAAAAATTTATTAGAGAGTAAATATGGAATAATGGAAGAGAAAAATACATACATAGACATACATAAAATGATGATAACAAAACAATAAATATATTTTTTTATCTATCTTGTTCATTTGTTTTTAATTCCAAAGCCTGGAAGTTTTTCAATCTAGTGGGTAAATTTAAAGTCAAAAGCTTTTAGTCCAAATTAACTTTCGTTTTGACTCTTTTTATTTTCCCTATCACTGAACTGTATAAATAGCTACTTAAACAATTACACCCTATCAGTCCTAACTCCTTTATTTAGAACTACTCCGAAATTTGTGCTTTGTGACAAAAATGGCAACATCTCACTCAGGGCATGCCTGAAGCTCACAAGTCTTCAGCTAAGCTCTCTAAGATGTTAGTCAGCCTCTCTTGAACTTCAAGGTCTTTTCTGTTGGCTATTTTACTTAAAGACATCCTCTTTTTCTTGATCTTTCGCCCTTTCGTTCCTCTCCTGGCTTCCCAAGGCTTTTCGGGGAACGCCAACAACCTTCTGTATTTCCTCTTGCTGATGCTGACGGCGTCGGGTCGAAGTTCCTCAAAGACTGTTTCTAGATTTGTGGTTCTCTTCTTTTTAGTAGGTGTTTGTCCCTTTTTTAAATAAAACTCTTTCACCTTTTCATCAATCTCCACGTTATCTTCCGATGTCTCCGTGAGAGGAGAAGGACAATTGTCAAAGTTTTCTTTATCGACGTCCATCTCATAAATCGACTCTCTCAATCTCGCCAACACGTCGTCGTCGACCATCCATCGAGACTCAGGATTTTGCGACCCCTGATTTTGCGACCCCTCTGAATCTTTGGTGTCTTTTGTACTGTTTTGTGATTGTTCTTCTTCGGCCGCTGCTTGATCTACATCCATAGCTACCTCTGGTGATACCTGCACCTCTTGTTTGGGGCTCTCAATCTCATCAACATTCACTTGTTCATGAGTAGAAATTTTGCTTTGTAACTGTAAAGAATAAAATGAATTTACCATTGTTTGATCAGGTGTGGAGGACAAACATGGCGAGCTGACACCTTGCGGAGTGGTAAACAGGTCGACTTCACGGTTTTCCTTGGCCTTTGCTACCAACGGCGTAAATGGTGACGCAAAATTTGTTCTATAACCTCCTGTTAATTCTTCAGTTTCCATCACTGTTGGCATTCCTACACCAGAAACTGTAGAATTATGTTTCCGACTGGCTGTAAGCTGCAAGTCACTTTTCTGGTTCTGTGGGGTAGTGTCTTGAGTCATTGCTGAACCCTGCTCAGCATTACTAACATTGTTAACACAATCGTTTTCTTCTTTGTCCTCTATTATATGAACAAGTTTCGGAATACCGTTTTCACCGAGTTCAAGTAATGGTGCCATCATGCCACTCAGCCTAGATGACTTTCTTCTGGACGATTTTGCTTTGGACTTCTTCACAGGCTTGTCGTTTGTGGTGCTCTTCATAGAAGAAGGAGAAGAACGATGGTCCATAAATGCTTGATTTGCAGCTGGGGAAGACTGTTGAATATGTCCAGAGGTATTTGGAGAAGAAATTTCCCCAATTGTTTTTAACAATGCGATGCTTTCCCTTCTTTTAAGGACACTTGACTGCCTTCGTCTTTTTTTCCGTTGCTTCGATAACGGCAGGTCACTTCCATTGTGTACCGGAGCACCAGAGTTCGTACTCGCAGGGTCTATAGTAACATTTCCCTGAGGTATGACTTCTTTCGAGATCTCACCTTTGGATTGAAAGAGACTGACTTTTGGCTCTTTCTCAGTGATTTCGTTAGATAAACTGGAAAATTCATCCAAGAGGACTTTCCCAGATATTCGTTTGGTTCTCCTGGCCGGAGTTGTATCAGTCAGGGTATGTCTTCTTGAAGTTGTGCATACTGGTCTGCATGTTTCAGGTTCTTGTTCCCAAGGAAATTTAAAATTTACTAAAAAATCCTGGAGCTCCTCTGCATCTTCTGAGTTATCCATGACCTAAAAGAGAGAAATTTTAAGAGAATTTTCAAATATCTTGTATTTGACTACAAACTATTTTCTTATGATGTTTTTATTTCAAAAAATGTAATACGTACAATGAAACAAAGCAGAACATATCAAAATCACGTTAATTAGGTCTAATAATTTGGGGAATTGTCTTCTAACTTGTGCCTAATGAAATGAAAATAAATTGGCGTTGTACAAGGTATTGAAAAGATTTAATCAGTAACAGTAATGTTTAGTGTGAAAAATATTACAAAGAAACGCAAATTGAATTTGGCTCCAAACTTCTAATTGTATTCAAGATTTGGTGGGAAAAAAATGAACATTCCAAATTGATGATCTTAAAGTACATGTCACATGATGAACTAGATTGAACAATAACACTGTTGAATGGCTTCATAACAACATGAAGGAGTCTACTTAACTCTGAAAACAGAAAAAAAAATTGTATCAAGATTTAACTTCAAATAATGTTATTTGCAAAAACAAACAAATTTGTAGCTTTCAACTTTCTCCTTGCATGAATAAGAAATAAATCAATTCAATAATGCTCAGGTTTTGATGAAATTTGATACTTACAGCAATGTTCACACATTTTGAGTAGCCAAATGTCAGGTAGGGTCTAGTGTACTAACTATAGTCAGTAATGCAGGAAAACTACTACTAACTAGCCTACTGTAGACTTGTAGTACTGTTTGCTAGTATTGCTACTAGACCTAACTTGTGTGGGGCTAATTAAGTTAGTGATAATTGTTCCACAATGAAACCAAGAATTCAACCCAACTCTTAATTTCTTGTAATACATGAGGCTGTGACTATAAATTCGGTATCACCTTCTTCTCGTACGTTCATTAGGCAACAGTTCCAGCGGTATGCTGTCAAACTTACGAGCGGGCCTATTGCACTTTACATAATTGCTAACATTAACATACGCCACACAGTATACTGAGCATACGTTGCAGGAGAGCTTGTGAAGGCTGCCCTACGGTCATAAACTGTGAGATTCAAATAATGACAAAATTCTCGCATAAGCAGTAGCTCAAATTATCTTAGAAGCTTTTATACCAACCATTGCTTACCTTAACTGGCTTAAGATGGATCGAGTGGACACGGGACTAAGCAGTAATATTCAAATATCTGATCAACTGCAATCTCAAAGGTCATACTGTTAGGCCTTGAAAACCATCTGCATGCGTTCAAACAGGAGAGATATTTTGAAAAAGTATTTTGCCTCTTAAACAGATACAAACATTATGATCAAGTAACTGAAATTACATATTAAATTATTTAATTCAACCAATTTTTTGCATAATGACATCAGTAAGACACAGTTTTTCTTGCTATTTCAAGAACGACTGATTGTACAAACGGTGTCAGTCCAAAGGGATTTTCCCCTTATACACGTATAGCCTACAGAGTAACAGCAAATATTTTATATTGGATTGTGGTAACAACAAACAGTACAATAATACAGGTTTTGAAGCTAGCAGTCATTAAGAGCAGCTACTCACAGCAGTCTAACAGTAGTTTGCGACCAGGGCTGTAGTGGGTCCCATGGCGAAGGCCTCGGAAGCTGCAACACTTCTGAGACTTTTTGTTATCTAATGTATGTATCCATCATTGGCTTATCAAAGCCGCAAGCTGACCGAAGTCAGTCTCTTAGATTCATATTTAACGTCCATGATTATGAATTGCGGTAACTGGACGACATACATTAATCTTGGAGTGACTCGATCGAACTCGGGACCTTATGATTGAAAGGCACCGGCATCAATCCACTGAGCTAACACTCCTTGATAACTCCTGCTAACACTCTTTTTTACTACTTCGATTTCCCAGGGAAAGAAGGGAACTCCCCTCCCCTCATGCTTGGAAGGCGCCCCCCCCCCCCCCCCCCCCCCCCCCTACCGCTCATGAGAGGAGGGCCTCTCAAATCTCCCATACCTCTAATACTTTAATTGTGAAGAACAAAAAAACATAGTTCGGCAGTGATCTCGATCAAATTTGGAGCGGATTTCAAATTTGAAATAGTCGTAGGATGTTTATGGTCATTTTGGTCTAGAAATAAGATATAAATAGTGGAATATCTTATCTCTTCGCTTGTTCTTTGCCCGCCTCCGCAAATCCCTTAGTACGTTATTGCCTGCTTTCACTGGCTGTTAGCTTCCAACACAGTGAGTGACAACTAGTTTGTCTGAACTGAAAATGTGGAAATGAACTGTCCACTATTCCACTAATCTCAGCTACCCACAACAGTTTAGGTGAGATTAAACCCAGTCCTTTTTAACCTTTGTAATGTCTTAACAATATTCACGTCTATATTTTACGTATTCTTCTTTCCATTAACAAAAATAACTAAAAATTGAGGGGACTATAAGCAAGCTACACCGGGTACCGCACCACAATTAATTTGCTCCCATTGACTTACACACTAAACTCGTCACTTTCCAAGGCCGATTGAGCATAGACCTGTAGAAGTTTTCAACTGACATGTTCTACCCACCATATGATAGCTAATGGCTTGGGTCATCATTTAACTTTTGTCACCATGACCGTTTAGATTTTGAGATAGAAGTGCTCAAATTTTATCATAGTGCTCCCCTTACCATCAGCCAGCTGTTGCTGCAGAATCTTCTGGTTTCAGCCAAGATTTTCTAAAATACCTTAAATCACCTTCAATCTTCCAGATTTTTAGAACCTCAGTAGTTTATTTCATCCTCTTCAACATCCAAGCATCAAAAAGAATGGTGATGACTCAGAAAAAGCCAAAGAAATCAACACAGTAGGGCACTTTAGGGCTATTTTCCAACGGTTAACCTCCCAGGTGGACGTGCACTACTCTTAATATTGTGGTGCAATACCTACAATGGAAAGTGCCACGTGATAGGGATGTTGGAACCTATACAATAGCTATGCAAAGTTACATCGTCGATTAAATTCACTTTTGTGGAAACAAGGTAGCATACTTCGGTTACATTTCCCTTGCTGAAGTCGTCATAGTAACTTTCAGAGGTGCATCATATTAGTAGTTTCCGTGCCATGATAGTAATACTTAATAGTTATTAATCTATCAATCAGATGTCTGGGTCTTCAGCAGTTGCCAGGATACACCATACTACAATCATGTATGATGATCCCTTTTTTTCTACCATTTTTACAGCCTGGGTATTTCACAATGGACCTGTTAGTGTTCAGAGAGACATATGGCACGAGGTCATCTCCAACCACTTATTACAGCTCCTATGATGGCAAGCTCAAGAGAAATGCCAATAGTTCATTCAGCTTTAGTGGTATCATATTGTTCTTCAAGGTTATGATTTTTTACTTTGCTTCATTTTTTCATGAATCATTTCAAATCACCACAGTATGATAATATTATGAATCTTACACTCTTAGACATATATCGATCAAGTCTAGAATTGAATATATATTATATTCATATTTGCTATATAATTATGTGCCATTTACTTAAGAGGTTATGTAAAACTGGTGAATATTCCTTCCCTCCAATGATTATAAACATGCATTGCTGCCATTGTAAAGTAGTGGGTATAACGTACCATAGGTCCTCTGTCCCCAGCCATATCCCTGCTGTTTTTAAGGCACTCCTTAAAACTTACCTTTTACGAAAGTATTATTTATTTTGTCTTTAATTTCTGAATTTTATTGCTTTAATAATTATTGTTAGGATATTTATTTTTGTAATTTTTAGGATGCAATATTTTTAGGCTTTAATATTTTTAAGCTGCAATAATTTTAAGTTGTAATATTTTATGCGTTTTTGTGAAGTGCTTTGAGATCATTCTTTGATGTAAAGGGCTATATAAGAACAAATTATGATTATTATTACTCAAAATCTATGCCAACAATTTTTGTAGTTAAAATGGCATTTTGTCTGCTTCTGTATGTATAGTATATATATATGTTTTTTCTCCTTTTAAAACAGACTGTGTTCCTTCCTCAAGGGTATCCTGAGAGTGTAAGCAGTGATTATCTGACATATCAAATCTGGGACACGGTACAGGTATATAATTAATCAACCCAATTAAGCACCATATATTTCTCAGATTAACCTGTAATCATCTTTGGTTTATGGAAAAAACATTGCTTAAAAATTCCTTTCTTGTTTTCATGATGTGAATGCTCTACTCATTTTAAAGTGTTTGACATCATTTTTTTAAGAATTTTTGTTGTGCTTGTTTACAAAGTTTGTATGTGGAAAAGGAGAAGCATACATTCTATTTTTTTTTTTTTTTAATGTTTGATGTATTCAATTGATTCCAGCTATGCTTGATATGATCTAAAATCGCAGTTTCTTAATTCAAAACTTTCATCCTGGTAAATTTGGATGAAACATGATTTTAATATTTGATGAATTTAATTATGTTGATAGCATGATTATACAATGGTGATATGTCCATCTTAGATTTTGAAAATTTATTTCTATAACCGTCATAGTCAAAGGGATGTTCAACCAGGGACAAAGGATAAGTCTCTCTAGTACTATAAATTTATAGGGACCAATATAAATACATCACAATAGAACGTGAGAATTATGTAATATCATACACCTATTACAACTACAGACATATTTACATGATTCATGGTACATAAACAGTAAACATTATAGAAGGTTGAAGCCTCTTTACCTGTTATTATACCTTAGAAGTAAATTGTTTTTAATTCCTTAAGGTTATTATTTCTACTTTTTTCATTGCAGGCATTCAGCAGTAGTATAACAGGTACCCTTGCTACCCATGCGATGCTTAAGGGAGTAGGTGTGGGTGATGAAACAGCTTCTGCTGCTGCAGCCACTATAACTTGGCTTTTAAAAGGTCAGAATTGATTCTTTTCAAATACTTACTTGCCTGTTACTGTATATTTTTCTTCTTAATCTACTTACCCCCCCCCCCCCCATTTTACCTTTTATATCATACTTTACTCCAGAATACAATCTGACCCACAATTTTTATGTCAAACTTTCTCTTCTCAGAAGTCTCCTAAATCATTTATTTTCAGTGCTTGTTTTATACTCTTTTTTTGTGAGTTAACTTTATTTATTGTTTCGCATTCTTCCATATAATATCTTCTCTTTGACATTGCAATGATGCATTGTAATTCATCTTGCATTGAAAAATTTAATCGAGTGTTTTTATGTTTTAGCATCTGATCTGATTTCCGTTCATATATATGTATGCCATTACATCTAGATGTAAACTTGATTCTCCTAAATTGAACTAAAGACTATTTGCATGCAGAGATGTTACCAGGACATACTTGTCCCTGTTTGCCTAAGTTAGTTATTTTGGATGTTATAATGTCTAGAATTTGCCCATGCTGATGGACCTTTAGTTACTGTGGCAAATGGTAACTTCTGGTCAGAATTGTAATACCCTCTCTGATTCAAGTTGGTCAATATATATTAAGGGATTTAAGGCTCCTTGCAAGTTGATGCCATATTCTCTGAACAGCATAGCTACATCACTGCTTGCATGATGTGGGGGGAAATACTCATAAATTTATAGTTTTGACTTTGTGCTTTATGTTTTGAAGACTTCATTTGTGTGACATTTGTATGACTGCAAAATTCATATGTATTTTATTGTTCTTCTTCTTCTTCTTGTTTTGTTACAGATGGCACAGGAATGGTTGGAAGAATTGTATTTGCATGGTACAGAGGGTAAGAAATCAAAATGTCATCTTGAAATTGTTACTTGTTTAAACTGGATTGGAATTGGATGAAAATTCATAGATAGCTGCCATTGTTTAAGAAATAAATAGTGAACATTATGCACGATAGAAACAGTAAGCGAGATTCTGCAGAACTTCTCGTAACGCAATTAATTGTCCATTGTCTTAACTGTCACATAATTGTTATTTGGGTACTGAATATGCAGTGTTATATATACATTTCAGTATATATGTGTACACTACAGAATATCAAATAAATACATATACCCTTTTGGTGTGAAGTGCCTTCAATATCTCATATGGAAGCTTCATTCCATCACATGATCATCAAAACACGGTCTCCTCATCTGATCTAGATCAAGTATGACTTCATCCACTTCTTAATTAGGCAATTAAGTGCTATTTTTAACTATTTTCACCAGGAAAGTTATCACTTATAAAGTATTATCCAATAAATTCCTTTGATATAGCTTTTAAAAGATATATTATTTACTGAATTTACTTGTGAGCAATCAATATATATAATTTTTTTCAGTAAGTGGTCTTATTTTATCCAACCACTTGCTTATGCTCTTTATAATTCTGATGATGCTTATTTGTATTTTCCATTTTTATAGCACCAGCTTGGACAGTGAAGCCAAAACATGGAGGTAAACACTCCTTATTATTCTAGGGATAAGACCATAAAATTAAGCTACAAACCAAAAAAGTTTTCATAAAAATGGTTAAGGGGGTTTTGATTGGAATGTAGTTAGTACAGAGTTGAAAATATCTGGATATTTTGGAAAAGTTTTTATCCTTTTTGTTGGCAGAGGCAATGGGAATAGATAAACACTGTTTTGGGTATGTTAGTCCTTCACTTCCCCCAATGACATTTTTATCTATGGTCAAAGTTTTATACCTGCTTTCCTGCTCATCTCATAAAAATATTTCATTGAGAGATTTTATTCCTTGAATTTGAAACTGCTCCACATCTAGAAATAAGAATGAAGAGCTCAAACTTCAAGAAATTTAGAAACATTTAGCAATGTAAACTTTGATGAATTCAGCAGTGTGTGCGAAATCCCCACCTTTGAAATCCTGTGCACGTCACTGTGTTATGTTTCTGATCAGTGCGTCCATCATGATATGGTTATTGTCAATCTGCGATTAGGTACCCTGGCTTGGACCTCATTGATTATTATTATTTTTATTATTATTATTATTATTATA
>KN883359.1:144491-158395 GCA_000934455.1 Apostichopus parvimensis | reverse complement strand
AACCTTCAGAAAGTGTGATGAAAATCTCGGTAGTTGCTTTATATTTGACTAAATTACAAGTGTTTAACAGAGTTCCAGTTTTGGGGGTTACGGTCAAAACATGTCTTCCACGGTGATCGATCACCGACCAGGTCGACCTGGTCGGTGTTTCGAAGTTTTGAAATCACTGTACATTTAATTGGGAAAATGTTTTCAATGTCACTACAATATAAGCATATCACACCTACTACATGAGTAAGAGGAATTTGTTTATATTACCTCAATCCAGGGACACGCGCAAGTTTAATGACGTCATTCTCTTCCTGTACGTCATTATAGCGCTGACAAGTCTTGGCGGGTAAAGTATTTTCATTTCGTAATCACAACAACAACAGAAGTATAAGGACGGCTAACGGATACACGTACAGACATGTACAGCTCTGACCTAACCTAGGCCCACCCCCTAGTTGTTGTCAATGAGAGTCGGGACGTAAGGTACTTGGTTGTACTGTAGGCTTTATCAACACATTCAGACCCGCATAAATATATATTTTCTGGCACAGAATGGTAGTGATGATTTCTTCGCTGAAATTAATGCGATTTTCAATCAGATGCTGAGTATTCCGCACAATAGCATCCAGGTACTACGAAGTACGATACGAACATCTAGCCTAAGTCGTAAGAAAACGGTTATTATTTTAACCAACACTGCCCTTAAACTGGTCAGTATGCTTATAATTATACACTAGGGCTGCAGTAGGTTCGGCCAAACGCTAGTTCATGGCAATGGTTAGAACTTAGGCCTTAGGGCAGTGAGATAGGCTATAGCGCTTACACCTAGGGTCTTACTGGGGCTAGTTGAATATCCAATGGATGTGATGGTATAGCCTCCTATGCTTTAAGCAGTTTGAAGATCCTGGTAGAAATATAATATGTATTGTAACTTGTGTGCTAAAGTTAGAGTGGTTCAAGGCTACTGCAAATATTCATTTGTCATGACATTAGGACTGCATGTGTTCCAACTTACTTCCAAATAAGTAAATGTTAGCAGCTTGCCTAACTAAGGATAGGCCATAGCCCTGATTACGTTGATTAAGAAGAGTGGATAACAGAACACATTGAAACATTTTAGTATTGCAAGTTTCACTAACTAGTGGGAATTGAAAATCAATTGATTAAGATATTAGTAATTTTATTGCAGTCTTTAGCTACACTTTGTCCATGCTGGTATGATTTTCTTTATTCAGCACATACCTGAATGGCATCATCAAGGAACTAATTCAACTATGTATAGAGGATGGAGTAATTGAAAGTATTCTTTACTCTGCAGTTTTAATTTCAAAAGACTCACTCTACTCCTCTCTTTTGATTAGTTGAAAATTATTCCAGCACCAGAGATTTTTCAGTTTGTGAACTGTGATAGAAAACCGTAACTATGGAAACTGAGGAAGACTGGATGAGCCCTGAAGAAGATGCTTTGCTGGTTCAAGCACTGAATAAATTTGAAGAATCGCTGGAAAAACGGACTGAATATTCTACAGATAATGCAATCGTACCCTGTGACACACCGGATAAACAAGCAAGATGGAAAACCACTATCAAGAAAGTAGACGCAACAAGTAATTCAACGGGATGCCTCGAAAGCGACGGGGAAAAATCTGATGGCAAACCGGAGAAAAGCATTGCAGAGAAGAAGAAGAATGTACAGGGTGACACTGTTCAGTCAGATGCAACTTGGTTGGTCAAAGATGAAAACAAAATTGTGATAGATAAAAAAACAAATATTGATCATACAAAAGTAGAGCAAAATAACTCAAATTCCCCACAAAATAATGCTGAGGAAGTTTTCAACAGAAACAAACCTGGAAATCTAACTACTTATTCTGTGGATACGGACTTTGAAGACATTCCCATAGCAGAAACACCACTTGAGATCTACAGAGGGAGTTACTTAAAAGTGACAGATATTACGGCTCAAGCTTGGTGTGAACAGCAACTGGTTTACAGCTTTTCTGTCCCTAGAGAAGTCCTGCAAACTCCCGCGATGGAGAGAGGGACGGACATGCATCTCGTCAAAGGTACAGTAATTATTTCATTGATATTTTAGAATTTTGTTGATAAATTATTACAGTTATTGAAAAAATATCAGATTGCAAAATGTTTTACTTGAGATGTAACAAAAATTAATAACATCTTGTACCACTTTGAGTCCAATTGGCAAAGCCAATGAATTATTTCATTCCACCCTACTTGCATAGTATACTAGATATATTCATATTTATATTTTTATGTTAACCTTTCCGTTGGAGGGCTTCATGAAAGCTGCAGTGAAAATGTTTTCAAATTTTATTGCCTAATGCACTAAATTTGAAAACCATTGTATCAAATTTCTTTCTTCAACTTCATTTGTTTTGTTCTAAGTTGCTTTCATAAATGACAATGTTATTGATTTTGTGTCGGTATTTTCTACAATGATCACCATTTTACTTTAAATACAGAACTCGAAGTCCACGACATAGAGGAGGTGTCCGTGGTAACAAGGGAAGATTCTTGGGCCGTCAAATTCCTAAACATTTATTCCGCCTTGACTCAATTGATATCTGGCTCGCCAAAGATAAGAGAGATGCCAATTTTTGGAGAACCGTTTGGGATGGGTGTCTTCTTCAGCGGTATTATCGATGAGATACGATGGAACGACAAGGACCAACTCGAACTGGTCGAATTCAAAACGAGAGTCAAGGCAAAGACACTGCCATCGTCTGCGCAACGAAAGACACACAAGCTGCAAGTGTCGATATACAAACATTTATTTGACACAGCAGTGAGGGGGCTGTTTCGGATAGAGTCATTGCAAGAACATCTTAGGTTAAAATTGGACAAAGCTCTGAGCGGTTCAGTCCTTGACCACGTTAAGAAAATTGGCCTAGAGACAAACAATCTGAATGAACTGATGGATGAGGTGTTAGCCAAATTTCAATTTTTACAGCTCATATCGTGCTTGACGACGGAATATACTTCTCAGACTGACTTCATATCGTTTGCTTCTGAATCATATGATTTCGATGAGGAATGGGTGAGGAAGCAGGTCAATGAATCCTTGCAGTTTTGGAAAGGTAAAAGGGATCCTATTGGAGTTGATATAGAAGATGCTTGGAAATGTCAACATTGTCTCTTTGAAGACAAATGTACATGGAGGCAGAAGATGCATGAGGAATGCATTAAAAAAAATAGCATCAAAAGGTTCAAAATGTTCTAAGACTGGAATTATAAAATTTCATGACCTTCATGATTAAATTATTGAAAACTTTTAAATAAAGATGATATATGAGTATTTTATGTTATATGGAAAAATACAATTATTCTTTGTTTTAAGTTGAATTGATACCAGAAACCTTAGGAAGTCCTGTGCTCCACCAACTGAGCAATCCAGCTCTATGTTGGTAGCCATTTCTATTTTAAACCAATGTTTGTTCTTTTTTTAAATAATGTTCCAGTCATTGTGTAGCAACATGTCAAAAAGTGGGGGGGGGGGCACAACTTCTAAAGGGAACTTTTTTTAAATTTTGATCTTCCAGTTCCAATCCTCAATTTGGGGATTGTTTTAGCTGACATATCCTGAGTAGGTAGGAAAAGTTTTCAGAAGCTTCCCAAAAAATCACCACACAGACCAGATTCCCATCAATGCATTAGGCCATACACACCGCAGAAAAAATATGCTAAAAGTAATCCAATAGAGATTATATAGAGTGCCAATTAACGAACATTTCAAACGACTCAGACAAAAACTAAGAAAACTCAGTGTAAATTTACAACAACAAAATTCCAAAGGGAGCCCATTTCATTTTCAAAATAGGCACTTTCAAACATTTTTCATGAAAGTGGGGTGCACATTCCTCCAATGCCCCTCCCCCCCCCCCCCCCACCTCACCAGTTCCTGTACCGATCTGTTGTTGTTATACTTTTAAAGACAGATTCTGTACTTGAATAAAATGTGTATTCATGTGTGTGTATTCATGCAAAGTGCCTGCTATTTTGCAGCTTGTAACATGCTAGCTGCAATTGTGCAACATTTTAATGAAAACTATGCATAATATTATTGTTATTTATATTGTACTATAACTACTATTCAATATATGCATATTTATATTAAATTATTAATACAATTTAGCAAGACTGAATTCCTCATGGGTATTATCTCACCATGTTTTCCTTTGTTAGTCAACTTGCCGGCCTACATACAGTATGGATCACTGTAGAAGCAGGGAGCTGCTACAGTTAGAGTAGCAGCCCCCTGGTAGAAGTATCCACAGATGTAAGTTATAATAACAATAATCAGCAGTTATTTTTTACGACGCTTAAGCGACCACAAAGGTGGGAGAAACCTGCTTATGGATTACAACTTCACCTAGGGTGGCTTCCAATTCAGCATTTTTAACTCAAATTTGGAATCTTTTTCAATTTAGAAAGTCATTTCAGATGGGAAAACCTTAGATTACTGTTGGATGAAAAACCCACCATTACTATGAGCCGGCCAGGTTCCGAACCTGGAACCTCCCAATTGCTAAGCCTCATTACTTCAATTGCCACTGCCTTTATCCACTCGGCCACAGCACTGAGACCGAATGTCATTGGATGACAGAATGGATGTCATTGAAAAGAATGTCCTTGGAGGAGAACATGCCACAAATATATCTCGTAGAAATTAGAAATTCAATCTTGGTTTCAAATGCTTAAACTAGGTCATTGTACTCTTGAACTTTACACAGAATGGTTATCCATATTATACATTCACCCTTTGATGTACCTATTGTCCCTTTCTGGATATCAGAATTATGTAATTGAATTCTCATAATTTATTCAGATGGTATTAACAGATAATCTGTATATATCATGAAAGTTATCACTTTATATCACACACAATTTGGGGTTAAAAGGATTTTCTGGGGGCTTAAAGGCATTGAAGACTCGCCCCAAACGATGTGCTGCGCTCTGAAAAAGTTAACTTTCCGTTGCTTGCAAGTGAAGTTTTTTTCTTGTCACTACAAAAGTAGACAGTAATGAAACGTGATACTTTGTTATCTTTAATCTAGACCTGAGATCTCCTGCTATGTACACTGTGTTGTGGGTATTGACCGCAGCTGTATGTATTGACTGTACACTAGTGTCTAATTACCGACGGTAGCAAGCTGTGTGTGTATTTTCTGGGATCGATGGTGCTGTCCAGCACTTCTGTTACACCTCATTTCAAACTAGGTCAGATTACCGGCATGAGACGTTTCTTTGTGCGCGAGTCTTCACACCCTTTAAGTTGGTTGCTGAACAAAATTGCTGCAAATTTTCTGATTCTTACTGTGAATCCTCATAGCATTTTGTATTGCAAAAATATCAATTTTCATAATTTAGTGATATTTTTGAAAATGTATCTGGCAACAGCAGAAAATGTCTTTGTTTATCATTATAATTTGTCAATCATTTATTCACAAACAAATTAACATATCTACAAAAAAAGATACATTTTGATGAAATTCTAAGTACAAAAAAACTTTCACAGATTTTAGTCGAGGATAAATCAACAAGAAGATTAATTATAGCCTAACAAGCTTCCAAAGAGCATTTGTCAAGATGACATCTCAGGCCCTCCATTGTGATCCAACTTCCTGGAGTAGTTGAAGGTTTTAAACATCTTCTGTAATGTCTGAATTCTGTCTCTTTCACAAATTTCCTATGATGAAGTCTTGCTGGTATGCCTCCAAATTCTACAGCATTGTTATAATGAGCAGTGAGGCAGGGTGTTAGAACTCTTGCCATCTCCTCTTTCACCCACACAAACACACACAACAATTAGGTGCAAACTCTAAGATTTAACTGGAAAAATATTAATAAAGAATAAGACTGAGAATCATCAGAAATTCCCAATCATTACAATATTAACTAAACTAAATCGAGCAGTATGAATAAAAATCAATCACAGATATTTAATATTAGATTTGTATAATTTGTGCATAAAAATGCAAAACAGGATTGAAGGTAGATTATATAGCCCTAGTAAAATTGCCATATATTGGAATAAAGTACCACATCTTCTCCCTCACAATTCTGGATATAAAACTAAGTTTCAAAGTATGCTTACCCCTGTTCCTACTCATTCGCCACCTCCCCACCACCACCACCATGGAAACGTTACGCCACTGGCTACAGGGTAAACCCCTTATCCAAGACGGGAAATTCCCCATTCACATCAGGCAATTCACATGTAACATGTTCGGCATTCAAAGTGCACTAGTATAGCAATTACGCGAAATCCTAGAGTACTCCTTCACCGATCATACTTATTTGGTGAGTTGATGTTGGTCAAATAAAATATGGCAGGTTTGCAAGAAGACGACGAAGGCTTCCAAGTGGTAAAGAAGAAGAAAGGACGTCAAAATATCAAAACGCGGAAAGTAGATCCCATCAGTGATGTAGCCGATGACTTTATTGATATAGAAGGTCTCAAAGTAAAATTATGGCAGTCTAGGTCAGTAGCACAAAACTTGATAAACCTAACGTTAGGCCTTAGCTTATACAGTATTGTTAGATTGCGATGTAATGGCAGTAAGGCCTCCGCCTATACTAAGCACTAGGGCTTGGCTTTTAAATTCTTTAATAATTAATGCTTAGTAGTAGAAAATCATCATGTAGACTTATTCAACTTGGATTACAACGTTTCCACACAACTTTTGGCCACAGTAGTGTTAGGTTAATGCTTAATTTTGGTAGAAATTCTATAGTAGCATGGACACTTCGAAGTTTGGACACATAAGCCTTAAAACATCCCAAAAATATCTTCTGGTATAAATCACCTGAAAATATACTTGATATGGTGGGAGAAGTGTGTTATATTACGATACATGGCCAAACTTTCTTTCCTGCAAACTGTTTTCACGTTGTATTCCAAGAAGATTCTTCGTGATTGTGGAACTGGTATTTCTTGCTAGAGTATTGCGAAGTTCGGACACTCGGTCCCACAGTGTGGCGCTGGTGATAAAATTGGTGGCGCAGTTGCTCTTTCAGTAATTTTAACAGACTTCATATATCTCCGTCATTTTATTGACAAATATGTAAGTACTTACTTGCACATGGGTCATTTTGGAGAGAAAATAACTGTAGCTTTGTACTTTTTGGTGAAATTTGGCTCTTCCTATAGGTTGTCATGGTGAAATCGTGTATTTCTTAGGGGTGTCCGAACTTCGCAGTGTTCTGAACTTCGCAAGACTGACTATACTAGTAGTAGTAGACCTGTCATTAAGTCTAGAACAAGTCAAAGCATTTGGCATTTTTGTTGTATTTCTGTAGGATTACATTGGCTTTTGACACATTGTTGACTACAGTTTGAGATATGAATCAGCAATTAGTGTGTTTAATAGTTGGTGATATATATAATAAATGAGATCTTCAGTGTTTGCCATTAGAAGCTCTAGCTAACAAGGTATTAGCAATGGTATATAGCCACTGGACTTTTATGTTTTCCTGGTTATTAAGTGCACCACAATTAGCTTAATATTTAATCAGCAATAATGTAATTAAATTAGCTGAATTTGTTAGTAAAATACTAACTTCGGAATTGCAGACAATATCTGAAGATGTCAATGACATTTTTTTTTCCTGTTTCCATGTAGGCAGGAACTGAAACCTAGTGACTTTATTCAAGACTTTAAAGGTAATGACTGTCATTTATAGGCATTGTTTGCCTCTCTTTATCCTCCCTATAACCAATCCTCCCTGTTCTCCCATCAGTGAGTGCCCTTATTTCCAAATTCCTTTGCATCTCATTTTCTTTTCACTGTACTCCCAGTTTGTAGTTTCATGCCATACATTCCATCTAGTTCCTTTTTTATCCCTGAGAAATCAGTTTCCAGTTTCTTTCTGTCCTTCGTGAACTCCTTTCGGATTGAAACTGAGTTCTATATAAAGTACTGGAATACAAGTCAGTGCTTTAGTCAGAACCAAGAACAAGGGGTCTGACCTATTGGTTGAGAGGAGATCAATTAATTTACTATTCCTGCTAAGTAGGCTTCATCTTTGGTTGACTTTTCTTGAAAAGTATCTCATCCACTCATTTAAAATAAATTATTAAATTTTCTCTAAAATTTAGAAACTTGGAAACTTGTGAAGCAGAAACTTGAGTCAGACCCGGCCATTAGAAGCTTTAAAGATAAGATGACCAGTGATGACAGTGAGACAGATCCAGCCAGTCATCTGCCTCCTGAACTCCTGGAACACCTCGGCCAATTACCTATTACCGAACCAATAAACAAATCATTCGTCACCTCTATCGTCTGTTATGGTCTTGGAAACTTCTCGACTTGTGCCATCGCTAGGTACCAGCTTGGATTCCTTCTTTTATTGAGTAATATGGTTCTGGTGAGTTTCAATACAGTAAAGTATGCTTTTTCAGCCAGTAGGATATCGTCCACCCAGCATCAATTCTTTGATGATACCATAACTCTCGTAAAAAATGTCTGCTTTTTTGTCACCATGTAATGCACAATATTTAACAGGCTAAAGACTCTAATTTCTCTTAAATTCATTCCCTGCTACCAGTTGTATCGATGGAGTTAGGTGTGAGTCTCCACTGGAAGAATTCTTGACCAAGACACGTCACAAAGAAACAGTGCTTGTAAGCATACTGTACAGTATATCTAGCAATTTCTGACAAATGAACTTGAAATAATTTAAGATGCTATTCTTAGAACGCTTGTCGATTAAAAAGACAGTCTAGGTAAATGTGTGACAGTTATCCCCTAGGGAAGATCCTGCTGTGATAAAAAGTTTCTCACTGACAGAAAAATAAGTTTAATAATATTAATCTGCAAGAAGAAGATATTTTAATGTTAAAAGCGATTTTAAGCATGTTGAAATTTGGTTTCAACTTGGTAATGACACTAATGGCGTGTTTGATTAATTGATCAACAGATGTTCTACTAGTGTACTTTATCCTGCCTTTATTTTCTTATTTTCAGGTTCCCCATTCTAAGTGTTTTTGTTATGATCCAAGATTCACAAAGTCAGAGATTGCTTTCCTAAAAGATCTCGGGCTTGAGGTCATTAAAGAAAATGAGGTAAAACTGATGCTCTCATAAATTTTGAACTTTTAGTGAATTAAACCAGTATATATATATAGTAAAACGTTTATATTTCAGTATAATTATAAGTGCCCCAAAATATGCAAAACTCTCAGAACAAAAAAGGCAATTATTTTAGTATAAATGAAATGAGGTATAATAAAGCATATTATTCTTGGTCACACCAAAGCTTTGCTTAAGTTGGACCCAAGCAAAGATCAAAGCAAAGGCACATCGTCTGGTGTCAGTGGTTTGGCAATTGGGCATTTCCCTTGGGCCCGTTAAGGGACCAACTAACCTCTGTATTCTCCTAACAGTATTTAGTATGCTTCCATACAAAGTTTAACAAATATACTGTGTTTTCATATTCAGAGAGCAAAACATTACAGAAACAAAATTTTCTACAAATATGGGTAGCAAAAGAATTGTGATTCTTTCTTTTATTTAAATTTTCATTTATGTTCAAGTATGCTCAGTAGTAGACACTCCCTTGTATAATTAAGTTCTGATGCATATGTGTGTGTGTGTTGATGGGGGAGCGGGGAGGGGCATGATGATAATCCCTCACTTTCTATTGGAGGCTGAGATCACTGTCAGCCTGCTAGTGAAGCCATGTTTGCCACGGACATTACTTAGATCATCAATTTATTTTCTACGTATGTTTATTCGATCCAAGGAAGGAAAAAGAGTCTGCAAGGAGCCAACATTACTCTTCATGCCTCATTGTGGAAAGCCTCTTTATAACAATGCATTGTGGGCCAACTGGGGAAACGACAACCTTCACAATCTCATCATTCTCGGGAACAGCTTCTCTTCTTTTCATGAGAGGTAAATTGCAAAAAATCGTTGAAAATAATTTAAATATTTTTTTCTGTCTTTTAAATAAAGACAAGTAAGAATGATTAATAGTAAGTAAGTCGGTCCCCCGCTCTATACATCAGCTGACACGAGGGAGATTTTTTTTACTGAGTGAAGAAAATATTTCACACGTGATATCGAAAATTGGCCGTAGAATTGCTGTGAGTTCAGTGCGATCAATTTCATGACCGCATCATGTAGGAATATTCCTAGAGATTCTGTCAGTCAAAAGCTGCAGTACCCTGTATCTAGTGTTACCAGGCATCAAATCCCAGTTTCATTTCAAAATATCAAAATATTTAAAAACTTGTAAATATGAAAAATATAAAAGGAGCAGCAAAAGGATTTCAGGATTATATTCTATATCTAGTAAGAGCGAAGAATTTCAAGAGAAATACTAACGAAGCAACCGTATTCTTAAGTGGTTTTTTTTTTTCCATAGAATTATGGCAAAATTTTGCAGAAATTAATGTGGATAGGGGGCGGCTTAATGAGTGACATACATCTCGAGGGGGGGGGCGCGGGTGGGGGAACAGTGTGCATATTAATAACTATTCTGAACTGGTTTATAATGCCATGCTACCTAAGAATATCTTTACTCTTTAAGATTTTGTTTTTTAAATTGACAACAACAAAAATTGAACTGAAATGTTTTCTAGTTTGAACTTATTCTCTTCTCAACAGAATACCTGAAGCTCGATTGTTTTCCGAAGCCTCTTATATTGCAGCTGTATCCTTTTTTTCCTGATCAAATCTTTCAAATCAAAATTTGATAACTTGGTTAATACAATAAATGTCCTGTAAAAGAATGAAAGAACCTGTGTGCAGTATGATGCAGTCAAGCATCTTAGCAGGTCAAAGGTCAAATTGTGGTCCTCTTTAGTAGGGAGCTAGTCCCTCACATGCAAGCATTTAGAGAAATGTTTCTCATTTTATTGTAAAAGACAATATACCTTCTGGTTAGATATCGAAGTAGCTGTTTAGTTTTGTCATTAATATATCCGAAACTTTTACAAGACCTTCACCGAGTGTTAACCCTCCCCCTCCCCCCCCCCCCCCCCCCAAAAAAGTCACTAAATGACCATTACTTGATTCTAACACTGTTTCTGGCCAGACACAACTCTCACTTAATTGTAAATACTTTTGATCACATGTTATGGAATGTTCAAATCAGTAGTCTATAAAGTTTGTCAATGTTTTTACTTCATTATTTCTGATAAAACTTGACTATTATTAACTGCATATTTCACTGGATTGTAGTATAAAGAGTTTTTGAGAATTTTCTACCGAAATCAACACAAAATGTTACTTTAAATAATTAATGCGACCTGATAGGCATCAAACCTTTTTGCAGTTTTGAATTCCGCATTATTATCATTATATTTATTTATTATTATGAATATGATTATTTCTGTTTCTATATATATATATTTTATATTAGTTTCCTTCATTCCATTTCCACTTTTTGTTATAACAGATATTACCGTTTACGACAGAGGAGAAAGTCAAAAACAACTTTAAACATACAGATATATTTAATGACATGGCTTTCCATATATTCAACTCTGAAGGAATGAAACAAGTACCAAATGAAATCTGGAAGCAGAGGACAGAACCTTCCTATGATCATATCGAAGATTTAGAGATTATTTTGAAGAAGGAAAAAAGCTGACGTCTTTATTGTTTTGAAAGACATTACCGGTTCGGCTGACATTGGGAGGGCCGAACAATCAAAAATATAGTATTTTTCTTATTTTTTCTTGTCTGGGGGAGGGGAGGGGAGGAGGGGGGAACATTCCAAAGGAGACTCGTTAAAGTGATGTGATTCGTGATGGATGAATTTATTTTCGGCGCGAGCATGGGATGGCCAGAAGGTTAATCGAAGATGTGCGAAGGGACATGGGAAGCAGAGGAGGTGGCTTCCCCTCCCCCCCCAACCCGCTTTTAAAAAATAGGAGAATGATCATTATGTTCCTGCCCTTCTCCCATCCCTCCCCCCCCCCACCGCCCCCTCATCTTACTAGGAATGCCCCCCCTAGCACGTAGCATTGATATATCATTCCCCTGGAACCTTAGCATCATCAGAAACAATGCCAAGCGATTACGTGATTAATTTTTCGGGTCATATACCTCCTACTCCTTTGAATTTTAGCACGAAGAGAGCATGAATATCAAGATCCATGATTAAATAGCAGAAATTGTTTGATAACATTGAGCAATGATTTTCATCCTGAGAATGACTACTCTCACTGACAGATTCAAGGTTCAAGATTCTGCTGAAACTGAGGCTGCTAATATCAATAAGAATTTTTTTGTCAGGATAAAGGAAAATCGTGCTTCTTGTGAAGTTCAGACATTATGTTAGTCTCCCAACCCTTCGCGTTCTCCATAACCCTCCCCCACATCAGCACGCCTGTTCGAGTAAAAAAAAAAAAAAAAATGACCTTCCATTTTTTCCCAGAACCTTTCCTGGCTAACAGCATGAGTGTGATATTTGATACTTAAAATGTACTCTCTTTTTCTCATTTCCTTTCCTTTATTAATGAGCAGGATTTCCCAGATTTGGGTGTTATGGCCAATGTTTGAAATTTCACACATTATTGGAATTTGGCGACAAGTCATAAGGAATGGTTTTGTAATCTATTTGCAAGGACCTAACGTAACGTGAAGTGTTCTTCAAGTTGCCCATGAAAAATGAACGTATAAAATAAACTCATATGATTTGAATTTAAACCAAGCAGTTAAAATCTATGAATATTTTTGCTTTATATGACAAATTGTGCCATGCACGGCCCCATATGGTGAGGTTGTAAATTGTGAGGCATCAAGAAAATGATCCCCTAGTGAGCTGAGGGTAATCCAGTGGCGAAGCCAAGGGAAGGGGGACTATCAATCCTCCCCTCCTCCCCCCCCAAAAAAAAAAATCCGGTTTTTTATTTAGTTGTAATTTTTCTGTCTGCCCTCCCAGAAAGGCACTGCCCACCTCTAAAACAGTCTAGCTATGCCCCTGGTATAGTCATGGTCGACCATGCCGTTTAGAATAGGTCAAGCATCCTCTTTTCCTCTTCTTATCACCTCCCTAGTGGTGGCACTGCAGGGGGGTGGTCATGAGGGGATTTTTCCCTCCCGATCCCCCCCCCCCCCAGTGTCCCCAAAGGATTTGGCTCATCGTTTGTATCAGAAACTGCTTGCAATGCATTAATGTGAAAAATTGTCAAATGATAGCACCCTTTTGCATCCAAGTCACTTTACTTGTAGAAAAATTCCCAAAGGGAGAGGAAACCTCTCCGCCCAGACACCTTCCCCATATCATATACCCACCCCCCCCCCAAAAAAATATATATATATATATATGCCTTGCCCCGTAGTTCCCCGCTCCCAAGAATGCCTTGGCAGGTGCCGTCACTGCCGCTCACTCCACACCGCTCCAGATGGAAAGCTTTATGAACGTTCTCTATTCGCATCACTGTGGAGCAGTTCTACTTGCCGCCGCATTCATTGCATTACTTTTATCTAGTGGAAATTTGAAATAAAATCGATGCGATAAGATTCCTGTCAATATCGAAAAGTTAATCCAATTCAGTCTGTTTACATAAACAGGTACTGAAGGCATTTTTAGCAGTAAAAACGCATTTATCGCAGGCCGGATTGAAAATTTTCGCGGGCCGAATTTGGCCGGTGGACCGCCTTCTGAGATGGCCGACTATATAGGTACGGTATGACACATTGGTAGATCTATGGGTTTTCTCAGAAAAGAGGGCCCGGGAGTAGACCTAACAGTAGTTACCAAAAGCACTAACCGAAATGGCTTTTCATATAAGAAAACATCGGGTTAAAAGTGATCAAAAATATACTCAGGCTGCAAAGTGTGTTAACTTTCTGCAATGTATGTAACTTGTTTCGATCAATTACTATATTCATCTTACCAATTTGCCAAATAAATTAAAGAAGAGGTTTTACATC
>KN883359.1:129968-144441 GCA_000934455.1 Apostichopus parvimensis | reverse complement strand
CCCCCCCCGCCTTGGATCATCCAACCATGGAGGTAAAAACAGACCTCCATGATCCAACTAACCATATGGTATACCTTCAAAGGACTCTAGCGCCATGCAGCTTTATAACGGTCTATTTCTTCCATTCAAAACGGCACCACCTCCTCAGCCTGTTGCAATGTTTCCTGCCGATCATATGATTGGATCAGGGAGTTGTTATGGCATAACAACTCCCTGATTGGATTTATTTTTCTATTAAAGCAGTGAAAACCTTACGGGAAATACCCGGAACTTAAAGGGCAAGCTATATTGCCTACAATAAGGTATATTTTTTACAGTTCAATTTACAGTACAGTCCCTCCACGCATTCCATTTAAAATTAATCGTAACATCTGGCTCTGATGTTGATGAGTATAAAGTGAAATAATCGATTAATTTATTTATGTGTTATGCTTTTGTTTTTTAGATATTGCTTTTATATCTTTTACCATGTTAGGTGACTATTTTGAGTGTTTTAACTTCACATTTTGAGTATTTTGAGTGTTTTAACTTCACACAGAGGCGAAACCGATACTGTTTACAACGGTATATCGGTTTCACGATAAAAACAGTAATAGAATCTAAGCTGTCTCCAGCAATGTATGTATTGACTATACCTTGTTGGCTTGGTGGCCAAGGATTACCAGAGCCTAGTAAAGGGAACATATATAGCCAGCAATTATTCGTTAGGGTCTCTTTTTCTGTGTGTGTGTGTGTCTGTACCTCTTCAACATTAGAATGGACAATACAAGAGGTCAGCAGATAATTTAGAAAGAGAAACAGAGACAAAATTGGAACAGATGATGGTTTTATTATATATCTTGAAGGCCTCATATTAGTTGTATAGATGTATTTTCTTTAACACTACCACACTAGCGCAATGACATATAGCGGTTCCCATATTTTCTTGATGCTTTTGTAGTGTACTGAAGTACTTCTGTTCAGTACACTACACTATTGAACCCGTCACTTTGAACGCACTATGCTGTATGGAACGGGTTTTCAGGCTCGACGGGGCCCGCATGCCCCCCCCCTTTACCCCCTGAAGGAAAGTGGCCTGGTGTCGATTTCAAGCTTACCGTGTACCACAGAGATGGACTGATGGTGCTGAGGGTTTTCCAATGGTTTTACTGACGCAGCTGCTACTTCATTACGCAGGCTGAAAGAAACTTTTGTAAATTTCTTATGCCCTCCTGAGGCTGACAAAGTGATGCATTTTATTGGCAGATGTGGACTTGGTTAAACTAATTAAAAGCGCAGACTAAATAATAAAGTTAACTGACACATCCAAGGTATAACCTTCAACAACAAAGAGTGACCCAATCATTTAGGTAATTAAGATGATATCCCCCCCCCCCTTTTTTGTGATATTTTGGTGTCTCTTCCGTGATAATGCCGTTGTAGTAAACTTTCAGTTTGAATAAGATGGAAACGACTGTTGTCCTGGAATTTCCGTTCGACCGGAAGTTGATGAGATAATTATTGATTGCTTTCCTAAAATACACGTTCATAGTGATCCACCAATGTATTTATGTGCAAATTGTATCAGTAAATCTGGCATTTATTTTTGTACAGAAATTTGATTTCAATCATTGAAATTGTTACACCCCATCCAACCATACACCCACTCTTTAACTCTGTTATACATCAAGTCACGGTCATATTGTGCGCATTGAAGTGAATCATTTAACGTTGCAGCGTATGACTTCAATCTTTAAAACTAATCTATACACTTTACATACACACACACATTTGCCATTCAGGGAACTATACGGACTGCGTATGCAACTTTGCATTTTCTTCAGGAAAAGTTTCGGCGTCGCGAGTATACTGTTTTCATTGCTTGAAGACGGAAATTTATGGTATCAAACTTAATCAGCCACTATTTGCTATTGCAATTACTGTTATATGCAGCGTGTTTTTTCCCCACTAAATAATGTAGTTTGAGACTAACGCAAAAGCAATATCCTTCAAACCAGGAACTTAGTTTCTTGCGGTATACAATTGTTCTCTCATTGAAAAGTGCAGAACAGACAGTGGTTTCCAAATCTACGAAAACGTGATCATATTTTCATTCAAGGAAGCTTTGAAATCTTTGCGACAAACGAATTTCATAACTAAGGTATCTATTAAACTGTCTATCATGCCTGGAATACGTTAATGTATATTTGGCAACATTACAAATTGAATCATACTGCTGTGTGTTTCACGTGAAGATGTTGATGTGCATACAACTCTGTGGTGATTACATGCCCGTTGAAATACGTGAACAGTTCTCATGAAAGGATTTAGTGATTACATGGGACGAACTTGATTACACAGACAAGTCGAGGTGATTATGTTTTTTTTTGTTGTTTAACCGGGGCCTTTTTGGGGGGTTTCCCCGGCTTTAGGTGGGGGGTTCTTCCGTTTTTTGTTTTGTTTTTGTTGTTCGGTTATTTAATTTGGGCTTGGGTTGGCTTCTTTCAACCGGCTTGGGGTTTTCTTTAACCTTTTTTTTTCTTTCGGGGTTTTGAATTGGTTTTGGTTTTCAACCAAAATTTGATTCATGGTCCTGACGAAATGAGTGGGGAACTCGATACCGTATCAAGGACGTGCGAATTTTGTTTCCAAAGTAAACAAGAGACACATCAGTTAAGGTGTAAGCACGTCCTCTGCGGAAGCTGTGACGACGATTTCACCAAGAAATTTCCAGAACACGAATGTCGAATATGCCACTATCAGAGCGATTCCGGCGACGACGAAACTCCGTATCTCAAACCAATCCCAGCTACACGGTTGCTTCGACATCGCAAGATGAGTTCTTCAACGTTAGAGCTACGATGCGAATCCTGCAAGTTACACTGTCAAACAACAGCTCATTGCTTGGATTGCCGAATGGACATCTGTCAAAGCTGCATCGAGCAACATTCCAAAATGGCGGTTTTACAAAACCACAAGATAGAGTCACATAAACGGAATATCCAGAATAGTCCTACAGCTGAACCAATAATTTACTGCCGAGAACACATAGAGGAGATCGCAAACGGCTTTTGTACGACTTGCTTGGGTACACGAGTCTGTGATCTATGTATTCAGGAATCTCATATGGGACATCACGTCGAACGAACACAGCCATTATCACCCACGTCTCCTAAACCGCCAATGACTTTCGACGAACTTCTCCGAGAAACCACGAAGCTTCACGAGCACGTTTTCCAAAAGAGAGCCATTCTTGTCTCGTTGATAGAACAGGCCGATAAAGAAATACAAGAAAATGCTAGCAGTTGTGTCCAAGAAATGCTCACGCAAGCCGAACAGATGAGGCGGGACATTGATCAACATGTTCTGGACCAAACTAAATTAATACAAGCCAATCAACATAAACTGCTCACCCGTTGTTCTCGTCGAAAAAATTACATTGTCCAACGAACTGAAACGATTGCATATGAGCTAAAAAAGGCACATACAGAAGCCGCGGATTATTTGAGACAATTTAATCGAAATACCAGCGATCCAGGTGGGTACACCAGAATGCATCAAAACCATGATCTAGTGAAAACACGGGATGGACTCAATAAAACGATCCAGATGCATAGAGAGCGCTTGCAGGAGTTAACATTTGAGTACAAACCGTCGGATAATGGACCACTCCGCGGACTCGGTAAAATCGATCCCATTAGAAGACTGAGTAAAATATCAGCAGTGAGTCTTCAGAGATTTCAAGCAGAAGGAGAATACACCGTGACTGCAATGACATCGGCTTGTGACCAAAATGTCATGTTCACCTCCTGTAAAGGAGCCACGAAGGCGGCTATTGATTTGGTCAACCTTAACGGAAACCCCGTCCATATGAGAAAGTTGCAAGATAACGGACAGAATCCAGAAATAACGCCGGCCTTTGCTTCCGCGCTAGATGACGGAATAGCTGCGGTTTGTTGGGAATCCTCCGTATTTCGAATGAAAATAGCTGAGCGTACAGATGAAGTTCTAAATTTTGGCGTTCGGAAGCATCTCGTGCCGGGAGCCAAAATATCCTGTGCTGCGATCAATAGAAAGAAAAAACGAATTGCATTTGGCAACGACAAGAATAGGATCATATCTCTGCTGACCTATGGGATGGAGTATGCATCATCGATAACTCTGAAAGAGGACGGCCGTCCTCCAACGTCAATAGCGTTTCATGGAGACTGCCTGGTAGTAAGTGACGGGGAAGAGATAGCTCTTTTAGTCGACGCAAGTGGGAACGTAATCTCTCGATTTATCCCTCCCCGGTTTGGTTTCAAGCCGATTGGAGTGGCTTGTTGTAAAGGTATCGCCTATGTACTTTGGTCTAAACAGACGTCATCTTTCATCCAGTGTTATTCTCTTTTCACAAAAACCGTCGGGACGGCACTCGGGCAGCCACTGATTGTCGATGACCGTAGTAAATTCATAACCATAGTCGAGATGCATCGTGACGATGACCGATTAATTACCAGCACCGACTCTGGCCATATGACAATATATTGCATACAGGTATAGTCATTTTGGTGATCAATTTTGTGAAGTTCAAGGCCATATTGTATTCTCCCAAAATGTGCTTTAGACCAAAAATGGTCTGCCACTGATTAAACTTTAAATCCCTACTTTGTGACTGCATGGCTCGATCCTTAATCAAAACACATGATCTCTTTGAGGCATTTGACAGTTTGAAAGATTAGTAATTAGTCTACAGACATCATTTGGTTAGTACGTGGTATAGAACAGGGTTAGGCATACATTCGTTCTGCAGGGGTTGCACTGTAGAACGTTATACCCCGTCCACTTGCTGCAAACAATTACGGATGCACTTCCCGTAACAAAAAAAGCATAAAGGTCTATTACATTATGTGGGAAAGTAAAGATAAACATGTGCATTGTCCAACTAGTATTATGCTGAAGTATCCAATCACAAATGGTAGGCTACACATATAAATCCCCTCCACCCCCCCCCCTCCTCATAGTATACATACGGTAAACCATGAGTTCCGTGTTGTTTGTTCCACGTCATGATGATCGCAGATGGGCCTACTAGGCAGTTGAGTAAATAGGTCCGTGCGGCCACCTCGGGACCCACAGCCGAAGGGACCCTGGTGACAAGTACCGAAAAAACAACCTATAGTTACCCACAACATAGGCCGGCGAAGGCCGGGCGGCTATAGTATTGATAATAAACGTAATTATACAACAAAACGGGCCCCATGTACTCTTTAGGGCGGGTCATTGCTTTTATATTTAGATGTCGTAATGCCACTAGCCCTCTGAAACCTTGTTACTTTCTTGTTTTGTTTTCTTTTCATGACAGTTATCTATATCATATAGACAAATAGTGATGGTTCAGTTTTTTATTCCTTTCATTTTAGTTCTTTGGTTTGGTGCCTCTGCTGTTATTGTTTTTCGGGATGGGGGGGGGGGGGTTGCAAACGAGTCGTTTCGGAGAGATGTCATTAAATCTTTCTGTTTCTGCTTTACTAACCAGGAAATGTAGAACCCGTGTTCAGAACCGTTGCCAGGGGAACAATGTCCTCCACGGTGATCGTACGTAGCAACCATGTCGAGAAGTTGAAGTCAGTACATGTAGTGAGTCTCAGCGTCCACTTGCAGCTTTCATGGACCGAGTTACAAGATGGTGGCGTTTCATTTGTTACGTTAGATACTTCCAAGATCAACTGCTTTGTCACAGTGAATGATGCAAATCCCGTTGCTGTATTCATGGACCACCATAGACCAGGGATTTTTGTAATTTTGTCTTTGTTGAAGTTATGTAACGTTTGTGAAATTTCAGCCCAATCAAGTCGGGTCTTTCTTCCCACTCTGGTAATATTACATCGCAGTGTTAATTGCGAACGTTATGAAATGTTTCTTCTTGCTCATGCAAACAGCTGCAAGTTTATTGAGATTCTCAACTAAGTCAGCAGGATTGCAATTATATGCGACTTTACTATGATGTGTTGTAAGTTAAATGCTGAAATTGATTTTCTGACGTAAAAAGACGTTTGAGAATAAAACATCCGTGAAGTTATTAAGTTAACACTTATACCAGAAACTAACACATATTTTGTGAGTATGTGTTTAAGTTGTTTTGTTGTGTTAACCTGTATCCCATATGTACTCTCCACTAGTATAGTCTTACATTAATTAGCCTATGTGTGTAATAAGCCTATATACACTACTCTTTAATGGTTTTCATTACTCTCAAAACGATATGTCTAGCTGCAAATTATCCTCAACATATAGTATCATAAAAGTGGCTAGAAGAGCCTTAGCCCCCAGTTCAGTTTGTAGGCCTAAATGAATTATTGGCAAGGCTTAGATCAACCATTTTAGACAATCATTTCTCACGGTACCGCCGCACTGTATACGGTACTGTCATGCACTGAAGTAAAATAACATGTCACGCTTCATTGTACTTAATTGTGTCGGTATCATATGCGCTGTTACGAACCTTTTATCTCAGCAACAGAATCTTCACACTGTTCAAACCGACAAACAAGTGCGTCACTAAGTAAAGAAGCCACATAAGTATGTGCATATTTGTCCCATAACTGGGTATGACGTTTGATATATCTATAGGCCCCATGTTGTATGCAAGAGAACTTTAAGTTTGGAACTCGTTATTACGAATTTTAAATTCAATTGAAAAAAGCAAAGACATTTTAGGCTAGAACGGGAATCGAATCAGTAACCTCTGGATTGTAACCTCAATAGGCTCCGGAGTCTTTGTAAATAATTTTCTTAATTTACTCTTTATTGGGGTATGAGGAGTTTTAATTTCTTGATTCGTTTCATGTCCATATTACAGCAATTAATAATTAACATGTCTTGTTGTTAGAAATAAAGGCATTTCTGGGACCACAGGGGGGGGGGGAGGGGGAGTCCCACAGTCCCCTTTCTTTGTTAAACAAGACTGGATCTGCATTCTTTACAGCCCTTGTCTTCACGATGAGATCGCGACAATTTAGTTTCAGGGTGGCCAATGCATTTTGCAGGGTCGACCGCCCATAATTTGAGCCACGTGTCACCCAAAAAAAAATCGGATGAAAACAAAAGAATTTGCCGATATTTGTAGCGCAAAAACGTGGGAGCATAAATGACTTCAAATATTGCAATACATAACACCAGTTAGTTGCAGCTCAGCACTCTTAATCATATCAAGATTTTCTCAAAGGGGAGGGGATACCTTCCTTCATGTATGCACCCTCTTTCCCAGCTAGGCCAGGCCACAACTTCCGTCAATGCAGAGTCACTAGCTAGGATGATGAATTGGTGAGACGTATAGTTTATTTCAACATCCAAAAAAGTTTGAATACCATGGATTTATAGTTTAGTATACTTAACCTTACTTCAAGTGAAGGTTCACTTCACTTTTTACAGTTTTGCTTACAATCTCAGTCAACGTATAAAGGAAAAATCATATATAACTGCTCCTCCTATGATTTCGGTGCACTTTTGGTCCGCATATTAAAATGATTGTTTAAGGGTTACTGTAGGGTCTACTATTTTTTGTCGTACATCGTCCTTGAGACGCGCAGTGTTTATTCCACATTTTTATTATATCTGAGACTTGAATATATGAAACAGTAGACAGTACATTGTGTCCATTTTGTCTTTCCTACCCAGCACGAATTTTCTTAAATTTTCAAACAAAAATTATACTCAAAATATTTGAGCTGACATTAGTACCAGTTTGTCACCTAAGTCAAATTTCGTAACAGCTCAAATGTTTTGAGTATAATTTTTTTAAATTTAAAAACACTTGGGTATTCATATCTAGATAAGTTTCATTGTTAAAAGTATTACCTATAATGACTTTCTAAAGTTTCCATATTGTAAAAAGAAATAAGTATAGGCATATCACGTTGTGAAGTATTTTCTTCTCTATCTCGGTACTGATAAACATAGAGGCTTTGTACACTCTATACAAAGATATTATATTGGAAGAAACCCTTGTCTAGTTAAGAGCACCAGGGCAGTGTTTTCAAGTGTTTTCAAGTAGTCTGTATACGCCCCAATTTATAGCACGCTATAATTGCTAGAAGTTTTCAAAATGTACTTTCAGTCCTGGAGGTCTTTACTCTCCAAATTGTTCTCAGACATTTTTAAAGGAACACGCGAGATGACTGAATATCCCAGTGAGGAAAATTTCCACGAAGGTTGTAATACAAACAGTTTAAGAATTTTGACGAAAGGTGACCATATTTGAATATCTAGCATATTTGGGGCCAATACAACATACCTTTAACTTTGTTTTTCGGTCTTTGAACTACGTCCATCTGTTCTTAACATATCAGAAGCAACAATCGAAACAGTGAAAGTTTAGTTGAACCGTGATCTACTATAGAGAGCCTGGCATATGCAGGGTGTGAGGTATAGCGTGCAAAGAGGGGTTGAGTTAAAGCACTAAATATAAATTTCAATATGTGGCGCATTTTAAAAGAATTTTCAGCGTTAATAAACATTCAAGTCATGAGACAAAGTATAATGCCGACGCAGTGTTATAGTTTCTCAAATCTTCAAACAGACCTGCGAACCTGTTGTCACGAAAACAGGGGAGATTTAACGTTTTTTTACGCCGAAAACATCGGGAGATTCAGGGGAAAATAGGGATTTTGCAAACGAAAGTTTTATAGCAATGTATAACTTATAGAACAGGGTGGTAGGTGCAATAACGTTTGAAACGTGATGCCAGCAGCTACTAACAATATTATATCTATGGCTATGAGAAGTGCTTGTCATACGGTACATTATTACAGTTATACTGAGCTATCAGTACATACGCACTGAGCTCGATCACAAGTTACCGCTGGGTAATACTACACTGTCGCGCTCATTGACAGTAGCGTTGATATCGTAGTAATGTACTATTTTAGTCTTCTTCACACCAAACTACTAGTTCCGCAATTTGGGAATTATTTTCAGACTACATTCAATGGGTACCAGAGAATCACGCATTTGATAAAACTGGGTGATTTGTCCATGGAACTGGGAGACCGTGGGCAGGGGCGTAGCTACGATGTCCGGGGGGGGGGGGGGGCGTGCCCCAAAACTGTCACAGCCCCCACCTCACCATGAGTGGATCAAATAGATACAGAAATAATAACGAAAAAGGATTGGCAAGGAGACGAGAGAAATTAGGAGGGAATTTTAATATAACGGATCATTTTTGTAAAATGAAGAAAACCCATGTCTTATAAATGATTTTTTTCGATGTGCACCCATCGTAGTTAGATGTCATGTTATTGTTGAACACCTTGAGTGGAATTATTGTTCCAAAGCAACCCTACCATCATCTATCCTTCCCACCCTCAGGTCTACCCATGGCCATGGGGGGGGGGTATGAGGGGAATCAGTGGAGTGACGTGACAGCAATAATTATAATTATAAATTGGCCCTGTGGTTTATTAGTATGAATTCGTAACAGACTTTGCTCATACAATAACTTCAAAGACAATGAGAGACAATGAAAAAATTCATATCAAGTTTGGAAATTTTGTTATTCTTTTATCAGCTGAACAAGAGTAACTCTGTATAGTACAAATAAAAATTATATAAAAGAAAAAAATAATAATAAATAAAAACTTCAAATGTGTCACACTGATATTTTGATACATCACACACAGAAACATATAATATCTGATATCATTATTATCACTACTACGTATGGAGGATTTAAACATTGTGAAGCAGTGGTACGTATGTACAACTGCTGGTAACATGGATGCATCCCTGCAGTCAACCCACTCGGAAAATTGGAAAGTTGAATCAGAAAAGTGACTCATTAGCCAACCGTAAGTACAGTGTACAAATTAGGCAGAATTTCCCAACACCGTCAAAACACTGCAAACCATGCAAGTCATGTATGTTAACAAAATAAATAAAGTTTTCCATAGCTTAGGCAGGAAATATTCGACCAGATATATTGTCTTTGACCAAACAATGACATCACGAATCATAAGAAATGTAAACAAGGAAGTTTGACAAGGATCAGTCCGGGTAAAGATTAGAAAATGAAAAGTTACACGGAACAAAAAGATGTGGGATCTGTCACAAGGAAACTTCAAAAAGTTGAGCAAGAATGGGATGGGTTGAACCAGTAAACATTGCTTAATGCCATAACTTTCCCAATATTAAAGGGACTCTACAGGGACAAAAAAAAAAAAATTTGTCACACAGTTCCAACACTTTATAGTACAGTGTAGTACTCACACATTAGTGTAGTACAGTGTAGTACTCACACATTAGTGTAGTACAGTGTAGTACTCACACATTAGTGTAGTACAGTGTAGTAAACACACATTAGTGTAGTACAGTGTATTACTCACACATTAGTGTAGTACAGTGTAGTACTCACACATTAGTGCAGTACAGTGTACTAGTACTCACACATTAGTGTAGTACCCACACATTAGTGTAGTACAGTGTAGTACTCACACATTAGTGTAGTCAGTGTAGTAATCACACATTAGTGTAGTACAGTGTAGTACTCGCACATTAGTGTAGTACAGTGTAGTACTTACACATTAGTTTAGTACAGTGTATTAATCATAAAATTAGTGTAGTACAGTGTAGTACTCACACATTAGTGTAGTACAGTGTAGTACTCACACATAAGTATAGTACAGTGTAGTACTCACACGTTAGTGTAGTAGTGTAGTACTCACATATAAGTGTAGTACAGTGTAGTACTCACATATAAGTGCAGTACAGTGTAGTACTCACACATTAGTGTAGTACAGTGTATTACTCGCACATTAGTGTAGTACAGTGTATTACTCGCACATTAGTGTAGTACAGTGTAGTACCCACACATTGGTGTAGTACAGTGTAGTACCCACACATTAGAGTAGTAATCACACATAAGTGTAGTGCAGTGTAGTACTCACACATTAGTGTAGTCAGTGTACTATAGTTCTCACACATAAGTGGATAGTGCATAGTACCTCTAATTCCAACAAGGGGATATTTGAACATCAAACTTTTGACAATGTGTCATAAGTGACTAATCAACTGCTAAGTTCAGGTCAGAAAACTATTGGTGTCCCTCAAATTCAATCAAATAGCGCATCGTTTTCAATTACAAAATTACGAACTATCCATGCCTGCTTTCACTGTTCATGGGTCAGACTTCACATAGTGCTCAGGTACTTTTTCATTTAAGAAAACTCACACAAGATTGAGCCTGGGCACACAAACCAAACACAAGTCGATCTACTCTCAGACTAACAGATGTATTTTCTTTTTTTCAGGTACAATCTTTCCTTATGAAGATTGGAGTATGGTACCACTAGATTAACTGCACCAAATTCAGTACAAATTCAACACAACAGGTTGATATACCGTACTGCACCAAATTCAGTACAAATACAGCACAACATGTTGATATACCATACTCCACCAAATTCAGTACAAATACATATACCGTACTGCACCAAATTCAGTACAAATACAACATAACAGGTTGATATACCATACTCCACCAAATTCAGTACATATACAGCACAACAGGTTGATATACCCTACTCCACTAAATTCAGTACATATACAGCACAACAGGTTGATATACCATACTCCACCAAATTCAGTACAAATACAGCACAACAGGTTGATATACCGTACTGCACCAAATTCAGTACAAATACAGCACAACAGGTTGATATACCGTACTGCACCAAATTCAGTACAAATACAGCACAACAGGTTGATATACCATACTCCACCAAATTCAGTACAAATACAGCATAACAGGTTGATGTGGTTCTGTGTAACATCAAACCACGTAGATGGTATTAGCACAGAGACATTGAGGAGGGTCACATTAGACAATCATAAAAGTTATAACTATAAAAGGGTTGCCCCAAAAACAGAACAATGAAAAAGAAATTCTGACAATTTTTTTGAGAAATCGTCAGGACTTTTGCAGGAACAATACAGACAGTATTGTATTTGACAGGCTTGTGTAAAGTTGGACGACAAAATGCTGACATGTGCCATTGTTGCGGATCAGAAGGTAGTCGTTATCACATACAGAAAGGTGTCTTGCAGGAAGTTAGCAGTGACGAGATCTGCTTATAATAGTAACATATGAGTCACCCCTAATATTAACACATACTATCATTATAGAAATCAATGAAATGATCAGAATAACCAGAAACCAAAACCCTGGTGGTTACGATGCCTAAACATAGTCAGAGTGTGGTATGCCATAAATGTTTCTTTCCTGGTATTGTACAGTTCTGTGAAAGACTTATAGAGCAACTTCACGAAAAACTGAACTGAATTTGACCCAACTATGTTCACCCAAAAATAAATCATGCCATTTGGAGAATCGACAGATTTATTGTAGCTTCAATTATGGAGTTATATTATATATATACATTTTATTAAAAGACCTGTACTCAAACTATGACACCTATTAACCTCTACCAATTTCAATCATGGCGGGGCATCTATCTACCAAGTATGACGACATTGGTTCAACTTGTGAGTTGATGGGAATCCTGTTTATGAGCTGTTTTCTAATATTTCCCATTAACCCTTCCTTCCTGCATCCTAACCAAACACTCTACGCACAACAGCTCAAAGTTGAGATCATAGATACAGATCATTTACACCTCAAAAAAAAATAATCACAGGAAGGAATCTTGAAAAGTTTTTGCAACAAATACGTCACTTTGCGCAGAAAGGCTGGCATCTACTGCCATATAGTATTACCATATATTAAAAGTCATCCCACCTCTCTTAACCAATGCATTAAACTGCAATCAGTGAAGCAGCAACGGGTGGTACGATGTTGATTACAAATTATGTTTGATATATATGTGATAAATATATGTGAAAGTCAATCAAATTGTTAGATTGAACTCTTCGACATCATTTGAAAAGCAACTCCAGCGTTCGATCAAACCAACCGTTAATAATTGTCAATGCATGTTCTCTGCAATTTGAATGTCTCTCAATGTGCAGCTTTTGTTTATAAGAATACTTATTTTTCATCAGTGGATCACTGATTAGTGAATCATAGAGAAAGAGCAAACATTGCCACTGTATAGTATCACTAACTCAGCTATTTTTCAGACACATTCATAAAATTTTGCAAAAAATATTAAAAAGTTGTATCTTGACAATACAACATGCGATGAGGACGTGGTCTCTTTTTTAAGATTTAAAGATGCAGAAAGTTGTTAAACAATTAACTTCAGCCAACCAAATCCTCCTCTTCTTCTTCCTTGGTCTCCCATTACCCATCATCTTGGTTTATGCAGTCCAGTCTTAAAGTTATGCTGACGGGAGGAACATTATAACCACGAAAGAAAAATCTTCAATTTATTACGTTACATATTGCACGTAATTGTCTGGTTCTGCTGAGCTATTGTTTTAGTATTATCTTGTATATATGATGACCGTTCTATCATTATTTCTATAACTAGGTAGTACAAACTTTGAGGATAAATGGACAGATCTTGTAATACTGATGTAGATTATAGCAGGAAAAGAGGATATAGGCAAGTTACAAATCAAGAAAGGAAGACTTTAAAGGGTGTGAAGACTCGCGCAAAACGAAACGTCTAATGCCGGTAATCTGACCTAGTTTCGAATGAGGTGTAACAGAAGTGTTAGACACCACCTTCGAACCCAGAAAATACACACACAGCTTGCTACCGTCGGTAATTAGACACTAGTGTACAGTCAGTACATACAGCTGTGGTCAATACCCACACCACAGTGTATAAACGATACAGTGATGGACATCTCAGGTCCAGCTAAAGATAACAAGGTGTCACGTTTCATTACTGTCTGCATTTTGTAGTGACACGAACAAAACGTCACTTGCAAGCAACAGAAAGTTAACTTTTTCAGATGGCCGCACCTGGTATGGGGCGAGTCTTCAATGCCTTTAAGAAGACAAAAAATGTATATTTACAGGATCAAGCAAACAGAAAGATGACTTGACCGATATTAACAAACATCCTGTGAAGACTGGGCGTTGCTCAGTTTTTGTCACCGTGTAAATCACTGATGTAAATTATGACCAGGGAGGTTTTCCTAAAATTATGAATACCAAAGAAATTTAGACATTCAAAAAAACCGTTACATTTTGTCTCCAAGTCTCTTCTTAGTTTTGAACCCTTGTAGCAGTTTTGAGCGTATCTAGCATTAAATATCTAGCTCTTTGTTTGTGCCACAATGTAGTCTCCTTTAACAAACATTAATATTCAATTGTTGTCAGATGTAATTTTATATGACCACACAGATTTTCAAAAAGTTATGAAGACCAAGCAATTTGGCATTCAAAACTGTCAAAAACTGTTAAAAAAAAAACAAATTTCTTCTAAGTTTCTGAACCCTTGCAGCTACTTCGGCAGATTTAGCATAGCACATCGAGCAAATTATTGTGCAACAATGTAGCCTTTGAAAAAAAAAAACAATAACGTTCAGATTTGTCAGATGAGCTGCA
>KN883359.1:79735-96604 GCA_000934455.1 Apostichopus parvimensis | reverse complement strand
TGCAATGGACTGCGGTATGACAGGAAGGTTTCAGGTACCTCAGGCTGACAGATTGGGATACCATATGTCACTGTCACCCAAGGGAATAGGATTACAGAGCTCTGTACAAATCCACAGTAGTACTGCATGTATGTACATGGTAGATACATGTACAGTGTTATGCAATCTTGTCTTTTCACAGGTAGATATCTACAGCATGAATAGTACATGGTTTGGTTTAGTAGCTCTTACAGTTAAATATCAGGAAAAAAAAGGGCACAGAAATTTATGGCTAGAATGGGATTCCAACCAGTGACCCACTTTAGGCATTAATTTGTTGGCCTTTTTTCTTTTGTCTTAAATTTTCCCAGTCAATTTTTCCACTATTTATTAACTTATATATAGTTAAATATGTTGTTTAAACTTATTATATTTACTTCATGTTCATACCGATGATGCAGAAAATTATCAAGCCCATAGAAGTATAAATTAGAGAATTTTCGGGATATTTGAATACAGTTGGCCAATACCTCGACAGAACAACACTAGGGTTCTTGTACTCACTGAGGTGGATCGAATTTATGAAGTTCATTCAAGACTTATTTTTGGCGTTATTGTACTTACAACCTTTACAGACTTTGTAATCGGCAGAGTTCAAATGCCCATTGACTCCCACAAAAAGCAAACGGTTCTTGTAATCACTAAAGTGAATGCATGCACACACCACTTATGACGTTAAACAACAATGTACTTTTGAAGTTATGATGATTACATGCGCAAGGCATCACAAAGCTAAATCAACGTCCACTACTGTCGAACCCTCATGTAATTTAGACTTTACCATTTTATTCCATAAAATCTGGTCTAATTTGCAATATATCACTTTGTGTTAAATGTTTTCATTATATACGTTGTAATATATATTTGTTTCTCTTTGAACAAACCACTATAAAACAAATTTAATTTACTCAGCATTCATCGGTATGCAGGGGTTAGTTATATACAGTACAGTGTAGTTTGTTATGTTAATATTAACTCAACTAGATTTACAGTGTCATTTCAAATCAGTAGCCAACACATTGGACAAGTCAATGGCTAATACACTACATAGACATTACGAGTCATTGACCCACACACAACATTAATTAAATTCTTGTCCCCCTCTAGTCTTAGAGTTTGATTACCACATACCAGCATGTGGCCTGGTTAAAACCATCCCAATGGTGTCTGGGAGCAGCACATCATGCATCATAACACCTAGTTCTGATCCATCTAATGAAATTGATTGGGTAAGCATATATAGGCCAGCTGGTTGACATTTAACAAATCGTTATGACTATTATAACAATTGACTTGGCTCTGATGTCCATAAAACTAAGGGGGAGGGGTATGATAAGGTTGTGGGGGGAGGGGGAGGAGGGGTGAGAGAGGGTTAGAGATAACCCTGAGTGATACTCGGTTCATATACAGTACAATGTATTCGCCATTTCATGGAAATAGCCTGCTGGCGCTATAAATGCTGAGTGTGACAGTAGCATTAACCAGTTGGAAGAATAGATGTGTCATGAATAGGTCTAATTAAAAATTTTAAGTCATAATATGAACTACACTCTAAGGTCAAAAGTTGATCCAACAATTCACAGAATTCCTTTTCGCAGAATTGAATTGGAATGCAGTTGGAATTGTAATCTCGATGTTCAAAGTTAGGTTACCAGAAGGGACAGCTGGCAGAACTATAATGTTCAGACCGTTTTGCCACAATCATAAAAAGCTTAAAGTTATATGCAGGGTCCAGGAGAAGGGGGGGTCAAGTTGAGTTTACAGCTCCAGAGCCAGTAACAATTAAAGGGGCCTGGGCAAAATTTGAAATGCAATAATATATTTCCCAACACCCAATGAATTTTTGAAGACCTCAAATGGGGGAGAGGGAGGGATGGCATAATTATCCCAAGACTTGGCTCTCATATCTCCTGGTTTATAAGTCAAGTATAGATTAATGTATGCAAGATCTCCCATGACAAACTTAAATAATTAGCACTAAAGCAACTATTTTGCAAGCACCACCATAAAATAAAATTTCAATAAAATAATTTGAACTAAATTTCTCTACATCTTCATATGGTTACTTCAGGTTCAAAACTGCCCCAAATATTATTTAAAGGACAGAAATGGGCCAATCGTGAAAGACAATATATAGCTCACTTATATTTGCATGGCCAGGTTCGTCGCAGAGTTTCCTGAGAATGGAGACCTCGTTAAAATATTCCTCTGTCAGGGCCTCGGCCTCCTCGTTGGAATCTGATCCGGCAGAGAAGATGTCGATGATCTTTACCGCACATTCAGAAGAATTCTCCCTGTCGATACACCTACGAACTGTGCTGCTAAGTCCTCTAAGAGATGTGAAAGAATAGACAACTTTAAAAAATAAATAATGATAAATAAATACCATGTATATTAAAGTGCTGTTATCATGAAATAAAACATGCTCAAGATCACTGTACAAAAGAACCAATACCTGGAATATAAAATGACCAAACTTAAGAAAACCTAAAAAGTAATTAGGGAATTTCAAGATTTCTAAGTTGTTACATTAATGACCTTTAAGGTTCAAATCTAACATTTGATGCTTTAACTAATTACGGGTTTCGTGACAATATTGACTGTATCCCAATACGTACATAGTTTGGGCATTATTTACTTGTGAGAACTTCCTGTCTTCTAATAATTGATAATCCAGAAAGTGTATGACAAGCAGCGATATGAGAGCGGATACTCATTAAAAGTCATCAAGAAGACAGTTGAGCGAGGAGGCAACGTAAATTCTTTCATTTTATCTGTTAATGTAACATAATGTAATATTGTACCACAATCAGATTATGAATAAGACACAGAGACTTTAACCTGGCTGCTAGCGTTAAACTTTTCTGTACCCAACCGGACTTAGACGCAATGTCACTTTTCATTCAGGTTGATGGTCTAAATGTCTGAGACCCCAAAAAAGTTAGTCTTTTTCTTGTCAAGTTGCCACGCAACTTTTAAACCTCCGAGATTTCACAGGGTGGCACACTACACACCAACATGTATCAATTTTTTTCCTGACACATCATTTGAAATATATTTCCCTATTTAAGTCCCTGAATGTAGTACTATAGTCTGTTCATAACATATAAGTTTTTCTATAAGTTAGCTTTTTGCAAAACATTCAGATATCAATTGTATAGTACACATTTAAAGATTTATGTTACATTGTCATTATAACAAAATGATTAATCATGTTAACGTCCCACCAGCATGTAATGTATAGGACCTCCATGACTATACAGTGCTGCACATAAATACATGAAACTGAGTATATTGTGTTTCTGAAAATTTATTACAGGTCGGAGGTGCAAAGGCGGACATTCTTCGCACCTGTGGAAATTTGATTGAGGCAGACACTTGATGAAAAGGAAATTAACATATATAACAAAAAAAAAGATATTATTTACACCACTCAGGATGGAGGGTTGTAAATTTGAGAATGATCCTTTAAGAAAGTTTTCATCCTCTATACGGCTCACAGGAAAGATCAGTTTCTCTACAAAGTATCGAGTAAGCGAGGTATTGTTACTAATGACCTTTTCATGTACAGATAGTGCAAACCACATCCTATGAGAAGACTCTTTTATCCATATATATATTTCTGATCATTTTTTAATTTAACAGAAATTAGTGCAGCAAATTCACAATTTCTTGCATTCCTGTGACAAAATTAACTTAACTTATAAAAATATTTAACATTCAAGCAACAGAGGTTTGTTACTCAATGATTACAAATACTGAACCAAAATGTTGTTGTATGACTTTTTAAAAATTTACTGTTTAACCAATTTAGATGTGCAATATATACCATTACTTGTTAAATTCTATGTAAGTCACAAATTACACGTTAATTATTCATCTCCTAAGCTGATATATCTCCTTTTTTTCTTGATCTAGTTTTTCAAACTTCATTCACTGTTTATTGGTCCCATTTAATTGTTGTCTGTTATTCTGTTTAAGGTTTAAATACATCCTTAATATGTCTTCGTTTCAAGTTGCCTTCAAAGAAGATCCTGCGATGATTGAAACGTCGGGCATTCTCGCTTACATACCTGTAGTTTGCAGCAGTGAGCACTAGAGAAGCACTCTGTCAACATTTTTTATTTCTTTCTCTTTTGTACTTTTAACCCATCAGAGTCATGTAATCCTGTAGTTTCCTACATTAATGTACCTTATCCCTACTTACTTTCAGTACTGTATTTCATTTGGAAAATCTTATATGCATTCTGATAAAATACTGTATATGTACAACAGGTATGTAATGTAATGTAAATATAATCTTATGTAGCGCACTATGCGTGATTCATCTGTGCGCTTTACAAACAATCTAGAAAATACAATGACGTCAAAGTTATTCTTGTTGATATCATTTTGGGATTGTTGATACTGGTGGCTACTAATCGGGTTGGATCCCACAATTAGATCTTTACTGTTCCAACAAATTTACTTTGTCATTGTGGACACCCTGCGTTATCATCACATTGCATTCCTGAATGATTCGTTCAAAATGCGAATATTACAGAGCACGAAGAAGAAAACGATAGAGTCATGTGTCAAGTTTTGTCAACATTCAATCGAATTCAATCCAACTGCTTAGCTTCCAAAGTTGACAGATATAATAAAAACTTATGGCATTCTCAATTCTTGAAATGCAATGTTGTGATATTAAAGTTATTAATAGGATGAGGCTACTGCCACTACCAGCACAACTTGAGTCGGCAAAGGAAGGATACTGGATAATAAATACCAATGAAAGAAATGCTACAAAAATAACTACCCGATCATCATTATTATTAGGATTATTATAAAATACACCACACTTTCAGTAGTGACCATGCATTAAACAGCTTTGGAAAATTATCTATCTACAGGCTACGAATGCTGATAAACTTTTTGACAATCTATAAATCATTTGCAAGTTTCATGTGAGCTAACCAAGGTACAATAGTCCTTCAGTACCTTTCAAAATAGAGGCAATCAGATATAAAATGGTTTTGATGACAGCACTCCACACTCTTTCACATGAACTGTGGACAGATTATTTTAACAGAAAGTGTCTGCGTGGACCTTGGCCTATTCTTTACATTTTAAAGTTTACTCGACAGTCAACACTACTCCTGACCAACTCGCTGTTCACAAACCATCAATGTGACAATAGCAGGTACAGTACGAATGGTATCAACCATTCTGTAAAATAGTTTAGTTTTGAAATGACCATGGATGGATAGGTGATGAAAATAAAACAATTAAGACTAACTAATAGGCCTATCGAAAGGTATGCACAGTACTTACTTGCCCAGGATCTGTCCGGGGATGTATCTGTTTGAAAAATCCCTGCCATACCTCTCGCTCCAGTCAACATCATCTTCACCTAATATTAATTCATGGCCATCTTTCATCATTTCAGGAATCTCAAGTTAATATCTAGGTTGTCCTCAAAAAAACTAATATCCAGTATTCACTCCTCTTCTTGTGTTTTATTCTTCTTTATTTGTAGGATTGTATTTCTCTTTAGAGTTCTTCAAGACCAATAATTGGAAAAATATTTGAAAAAATGGTCTTCTTTAAAGGTGATATCTTCATGTTATATTAATGAAAGGACGAAATGTTTCATGAAGACTTTTTTTCATCCTGATGCTGAAATTTTTTGGAAAAATATTAAACGGTTCTTCACAGAACTGGTCAAATTTGTGCATCTGTCCAAACGTTCTGTCCAAACATTTATCCAAATGTTACACCCAAAGTCTACCTATAATTAAGAGCTTCCAATTGCCTATGGAACTGTTTCCATGACGAAAAGATTATTATTGTTGTGCATGGATTGTGAACAGTTGGTTTTTTAAATTGTGCACTGTCACGCTTCTTGGCTTCCACAGCATTCCCTTAGAATGTCCATACAGCGGCTTCTTCTCTCTCTTGGAAAAAATGAAATTTAGAGAACGTAAATCATAATAAAATATATAGAATTTGTGAGAGAGGTTCCAGGGTATCACTCAGTATAGCATCGCAAAATGCTATATAAAACGGTCAAGTTGCTATATATACTGTACATGTGGAAAACATGTGTATACACTGTAGCAGTTTTCTACACAGGAACTACGGTATTCAATGTGAGAAAAAACTTCAGAGGCTTCAAAGGTCCGACACCAAATTTGAACACTAAATTAATCCCTAGGTCCATGAATTGATATCGAAAGTCCTAGAGAGCAATAATTACAGTAACACTAACATTTCAAACTGATACATGTGAAACAAACGTTTGCATTCTACCATTGAAAGAAAATAAACAATTTTTTTGATTTATGCAACAGGTCACCTTTGGACTGATCTTAGGAGTATTATGGAAATAACAAACAACAGATTAGTAAATATTAGTACACTGATATGGAAGGCAATCAACAATCTTTTGAATAACCAAAAAAAAATTTAAGGCGCCACTTGGGTTCACGTCAGTGTTACTTCTAGGATGTTAATAGAGGGGGAATTCCCTCAGTCAATTTATTTTTTTGGGGTGAGGGATTTTCATTTTTTTTTGGGGGGGGGGGGATCTCATGTTAATGGTAAGATGTGCGTACATATGTCCGTACCAGGAATTAACACACATAGGACATACAGTGCGGTACACATGGTCAACCATTGTGACCAATACACACTGTGCAGTGCTGCACTAACGAAGCCAGCACTTTGTTTTTGGAAAGATTTCACCAATCACAATCATTGGTAAGTTCTGTAACTACTAAAAAGGTGCAAGTTGCAGAAAGTCCAAGGAATTGTTGCCGTAAATTTCCTTCCACCCCACTAGAGAAAACTTTCTTGCGGCACCCTCTCAAAAGATTGCTGGAATCCTGCTATCGCGCGTCCTAATGCAAACACTGGTTTGTATATATATCTCTGAAAAGGTCAAGACAAATATCTACACTCATTCATTCCATTCTCTGTTTGATTCCTAACTAGTCAACCTTGAATTGTAAATTTATTTGATTAATGACAGTAATAATGCAGTTGGCCGCTTTTGCAATATACAGTATAAATGCATGCACAATATTGACATAGTTTTGATGACCTTTACTAGGTGGTGGCTAATGGAGCCAAGTTCTTGACAGATTGATACAGTACAGTATAAAGCAATGTCATTGGGCTTAAAATTATAGGATACTCAGAATACTGTCCTGTTGTTCCTTTTGGAAACTGCAATTCAAAACAATCCCTGATTGTTGCCTTGCAATACTAGTAGTGTGCTACTATTTATGGTACCTAATATAACTGGTTGTGCCATTTACCCGATCATCGCGTGATACAAGTATGATGTGATTGCTTGGTGACCGTATCGCAGTCTGTGAGCTGAGAGACTCATCAAGCCAAAGAGGAAAGTATTTGCACCTGTGCATCCATCTAAACAGTCAAATGTGCTAGTGTTCAGATGCATTGTACTATCTTAGTGTTGTTTATCCACCAAAGAGTGTTCCAAAAGATATTTAATAGTGCATTTTGTCAAACGTAATTACAAGCTCTTTGGAGGGGGTATTGCGAGGTCTTGGAAGCCAACTCCAGTGTCGGGGGTTATATGGTCCTCCTAAGGGAATAGAGAATTATACTTCTTTGGGTCTTCTCCTCCCCAACCACACCCTCCCACCCCCCCCCCAAAAAAAAAATAATCATAATTTGGTCATGAAATGGTACATTCTGTCTTCTGAGCCATAATTTAGGTTACAAATAGGTTTTATAACTAGGTCTACATACATGGTTGGGCTAATCAATACTTTCATGTTTCTGTGTGTTGGGACAGGATTGTGAAAAGGGATACTGGCATGAAACTGTGTTCTTTAGTTTTAGAAGGTCCGTTAAATAATCTTTACATCAGGTGTAGTCTTGCACTGTTTCGTGAAAACTAGGAACTGTTTTTTTAGCCAAAAAATTGAATCTGGCTCCAAAAAACGTTTTTTTCCCCCCTCCCGAATTTCATTGAAAACATCCAAATCTCTGACGGAGGTGTCGCGATCGCTAAGATATTGAAGCTTTACCAACAGCGGTCTAGTTCGTTCGTAGTAAAGGGTAAAAAATAAGGAGAATAAATTCAAGAAATGTTACTGTCTTCATGACTCTCTTTTTATTACCGACGTTAACTTATCTGAAGTAAAATTGTCGAAAAGAAATGTGTTAGTGAAAAGTTTTCTTAAAGTTTTAACATCACGTACACGTATCGTTTGTCTTGTTTTTACTGTACTTCATGAAGTTCAAGTTCGTGTTCAGAAAAAAATCACGGTCATCCCGATTACCCCAATGGTCTCATCACCTAGAAAACTACTCTGATAATGACAGTACAAGTAAATATTTACTTACAATCATCTAAGAATTTCTGTTTACTAAGGAAGAGTTTGTCCGGTCGGTTGCTTACTGTTTAACCTGCTAATATGATAAAATAGAATTCCTTGGTTAACACAAAAAAATATGCCCCAGATGGAGAATCTTCCTAAACATAGATGTTATTGTAATACCCCCTCCTGAGAAATTACAATCAACCCCCATATTCACCCTATTAAGATGTTATATTTTAGGAGATTAGGGCCGAGCCTAAACCCCATTATGACCAATTGGAGATCGTAAAAAAAGTTGCTTTACAATATGATTGGTCGAATATATTCAGTAGTGGCTGACAAAGTGTTCGAAGGTACCAAATTGCACGAGGCTCTAGTGATGTTCGCGGGTGGTGTCTTGGCGGTAAAAAAATTTCTCTTCAAGGAGTGAAGAGAATTTACCGTCTACACTTTCAAGTACAAGTTGAAAAATATCGCTGGCCAAAACGAGGATTAGGTCGGCAAAGATTATAAATTGTTTACGTTAAAGTTGGAAACGTGTTCATCAACATTAGCAAACAGCCAACTGAGAGACGCCTTGTCTGATAACTGATACGAAGAAATAGTGAAAGGAAACTTACAAAGAAAATAAAATATATTAGCGTAGAAAGAAAACTTGTCCAACAGCAACATCTGTAATTTCCAGCCATATATGCAACATTTTTACTACTTTAGTATTCCTTGGCTCAAGCCTGACGCCAGATTATCTTTGTGAATAGTGGACTGTGATTGGTCTAATGTTACTTTTGCATCTCTGTTGTTCAACTAACAGAGTCCTGCTCAAATGTTTTCTCACTGCTAGGACTGTGTTCTGGACCGGCTCCGTGCGCGGTTGTACATGTCATATGGTATTGTGGATTGCGCAATGTACCTTTCAAGTTTTAACAATCATTTTGTACTGTGCTCAATTTCTTTGAAAAGATGTTCTCTATATCCTCTACTATTAAATTGAAGTAAAATAATAAGAACAACACAAAGAGGGTAAGCACGTTGAATATAACAATTTAATTTTGAACTACATCTTGTCATTTGAGTGTGTACTTCTCACAACTACTAACGTTGGCCACCAAGGTCAGTGCAATACTACAAGGTCACCTAACTGATTAACGCATATAAGGGCTGCATAGCCTAATGTTTGGCCTAGCTATCCACACTCAAGCACTGGTATATGGTGTTTGCCGATCATAGCTGACAATGTCATCTAGCAGAAAAGCTTTCTCTTGTTGCAATTTACTTTCATATTGCAAAAAGAACAGTAAATAGGAGAAACCAAAGTCAACAAAGGATGGATGGAAGCTTTAACTTTGTTTTTTCCAGTATTTACAATTCATATTTCATTTTTTTTCTCGTTTTTTTTGGCTTTCTTAAAATAAAAATTAGTACCGAAATTCGGTCAGCAAAACCTGGTTTCGGTACTAAAACCGGTTTACTGTGCAAGCCTAATCAGGTGTATTTAACCTATGATATGGTAAATAAGCACCCCATATTAAACAGATGATCGTGTGAATGAGCACCAATGCATTGCTTTTCAACGGACAATCAGGTTACAAATAAGCACCAGGCCTTAAATTTACAAGAGATCAAGTAAAAAGTACCAGTGTATTGCTTACTGTACCCGACAATACGATAAATAGGCACCAGTGCAATGCTTATTGAACCAACGATCAGGAGAATAGCTCCCATCAATATAAATAGTGTAGCGCGCTCAAGTACATAGCATGAAAATTTACCTTCCTAGCACTGCTAAGACCTCCATTGCACCTGAAAGGCTTAAGCAGACCTTACACATTCTACACATGCTATAACATAGATTTGTATGAGGAAATTGTTACCATTTGTTAATGCTTATCTTGAAGTTTTCGATGTGAGGTCATGCAATAGCAGTTGTTCTGAACTTATTTGAAATTTCAGGAATTGGCCTATTTTTTCCACAAAACAATGAAAGATGTATTTATGTTCCATTACAGAAAGTGTCTGTCAGACAAGTGTCTGTGTTATGTTATCCTAGATGCACAAAGACTGAATATTCTTTGCAATATAATCTTTAATGTGTTTTATCCTTATCTTACAGACTGTTAATTAAATGTGTTTTAATTTCGGATTTCTTTAATTATAAAAATTGTTTGAGGGCCTCATGTAAGATTAGCATTTTGTCTTTGTATCGCTAAATGAGTTTGACCCTTGAAAGTTGAAATAAATAAATGCAATTTAATTAGGAACATATTGTCAGCATCAAAGGAAACAGTGGTGATATACAATTACAATAGCCTTGGCCCTAAAAAAGAACAACTGAACAAGCGGCCACATTCCTTGGTTAAATTAAAACTGAAATTAAGTACCTGCATACAATCAAAAGTTTGAAACTGAAAAGGAATCCTTAGCCAGGCCTTAAGTTTGAATTCCTTAGGAAATAGCTGTATAAAAATCTCCCCACAAATCCCTGCATAGTTTTAATGTTAGTATTACTGTAGTACTATTAGCAATAGGCAATAAGAGGTTAGTGGGTCTTAGTTACAGTTCTTGTTACTTGTAAGCCCTATCGTGGATTACTAACTGTTAGTAAGTGTTATTGTCATGACATAATGCAGCCTATTTGCTAATACTAAGCTTTCGCGGTACAAGTGTGACAACTAATATGAACAGATTAATGTTACTAACCTTCAATACGTTAGCTTGCTTTGTGAAATACAGCGAATTTGGCAAGAGTTGCAGTTCAGTCAATATACGAAATTAGTACATTCTAACTCTACCTTCAAACAGGTCATTCTGACAAGGCAAATTTTTCGATTGTGTTGTTATTACAGCGACATGTTGACAAATGGCAGGGAATTCGTTACCAAAGGCAAGCTCACGGAAATGCTAAAATATTACACCGTACCAGTATATTACGTAACTGATAACAATCATCCGGGTGTGCAGGCTTGCATCTCCTTTACAGTTCTTCCAAACTTTAGAATGAGTGCTTCAAAAAATATCTCAAAGCTGCGTGCTAGGTGCGATCGCCACACATTTGTTACTCCAAGCTCGATACTGGGGATGAAATGGGAACGATTAGGAAAAGGCTGTTGAAAAGTATGTTAATTAGTGTGTCTGGTAAAGGGATATCTGAGCGATATAATTATATCAGTGCAGGTTTTGTGGCGTGCGCAAAGGGGGAGGGGAGGTGAGCGGACAATGTCACCAACTCACATCTTCCGTCGGGAAAAACATTTCAGTCGGTTTTTTTTTGCATTCAGTCGTCTCCTCTTGGTGTACGCTCCCTCCTTTCAACCTCACACAGAAACTCAAGAGTATTTAACTTTGCGTGTAGATCACCATTTGATGTCGTAATTTTTTCAGGGCAAAGGCCCCAGACCCCTTGTGTGGGAGTATCTCAACCACCTTATATGGGTCACACCATCGCCCTTAATAAAATGTTTCAATTGCATCCGACCACGTAGTACCATAAAGGTTTAGCCCCTTTTTAAAGGTTTAGGCATTATCTACCCTGAGGTGGAGAAGTTCCAAGCTGCAACCCTGATATGGAACGCTCTGGGTGTTATTTGCACTGTAATTACGTGGCTCAATAAACACTACACAGTGACGGAACTAAATCACAGTCTACTAGATACACAAGTCGCCGTTAGGGTGTATTTTTACTCAATGGACTTCGACTATCTTTCTCTGTGATGACCGAACATCAGGGATCTACCTTGAACTTTCATGGGGTTTATTTCAACTTCTTAACTTAATTGTTTATATAATGTTCATTAGAAAAGGCAAAATGTTGAGTGCTTATATTGAAATTTCGATTACTTTCTTCAAGTTTCAAATGTCTCACAAATCCGACTTTTTGCTCAATTTGTTTATCTACTTTTTTGTATTCAAGTTTTTCATTGTTTTTTTTTTTGGAGAAAAATATCCTTCTCATTTGCCGACAAATTTGCGACTTTAGTTTATCAAACGTTCCACTATACTCTCGAAATCATAACGTTTTATATCGAAATATGTACTCGTTCCTTAATTAATAAAATGTTACATTTCGATCTTTAAGTCGACTTCTTATGTATTTTATGCAAAATATTGGCTTTCCTTGATATTAAGAATAGTTTGTTGAAATGATGACTTTTCATTTTGAAATTTTAACCAAGGGCGTAGGAACCGGGGGACCAGCCCCGCAGTAAAAATATGGGGGCGGAAGTATCATTCCGCCCCCCCCCCCGCTTCGCAAGTCAGAAAACCCCTTTTTCCTTTCTCAATAAATGATAACAACATTCGTCATTGGTGCTCAGAACATTTTGGCAGAAAAAAATCTCATTTGGAGCACCAAATTGCCTCTAAGGCCAGGTGAAAATGCAAAATTATTTACAAAATTAAGTGGGTGTTGAAGTGTGCTATATTGCACCAAATTGCATCTGAGGCCACCTGGTAACCCCCCTCCCCTGGACACCCCCTCCCCTTAGACCCCTCCCCCAGGCTGGCCATCAGTCTTCAGCCCCCCCCCACTCAAAAGTACCTTCCTACGCCACTGATTTTAACTTTCTATCGTATGCTCGAGAAGAAAAACAAGAAGAGAATAAATGAGGTATTATGAGAATTACCAAACACAACAAATAATTGTCTGTGTGGGAAAGCGCCTATTGATAAAATATGCAAGCGACCAAAAGAAAGGATAAAAGTTCTTTAGTGACAGCCCATTGAAAAGGCTCCAAAGTAAAAAAAGAAAAGTGAAGGGGGCTGGGGGAGCATGTCCATCACGCCTCACCAAATCGACGCCCATCAAGTGACTGCAGATATTGGTTCCCCGAAACGGACAAGCTATGGAGGCGCTCTTGCCAACCTTGCAAATCATGAAGGTGGAGGGGGGGGGGGGTCCGCGGATTGCAGAGTCAGCAATGACTATAACGTGGATCGCAAAGTCGGTAATTACTATTACGGTTAGATTCGTCCAACACGGCAGCATACAGAGACGTACTCAAGGCCGAATCCAAAGAGATTTAATCAGGTCACACATCTTATGCATGCTAAGTTCTTCAATACCGCCATGATTTAACTCCGGGGGGAAACTTCATACTGTAGTTTTGATGCACATTTTACTTCCATTTGCCTGCTCCACACCTTACCCAACCCCCCCCCTGCCCCCTCCCCCTTACGATCCCACTCGTTAAAGATGAGCAATCCCAACTTCATCTTAGTTATAGGAACAAAGTAACGTAATGATAGGTCTATCCATTTCAGGTGATGAAAGGTGTTTAAAATAGCTACGGTGGCTCAGTGTTCCAACCGCCAGAGCTGCGACGTTGGGACAAGCGACAAATTTGGCGGCGCCTCGGATGGAATTGGAATATTTTGCGACCACGGTTAAATCGTCTCCATCAACACCTTGCGACGCCTCGCACCGGTTTCCGCAACTTCTCGACCAGGTATGCTAAACTTTCTCCTGATTCAGATGGCCTTTATTCTTTACAGGATTTGCTATAGTACATGGTTGGAAAATCCCTCCCCAATAATCACAGAATATTGAATCACTAGGTCAGTACAAAGAGCTATATAGGTCTGTGGAACAAGAAAGGGCACATTTTCATTACACTTTTTTTTTTCTAATTTTTTTCCACCAAAACAACACTTCTTTCATTACAAAGTTGAAAAGGGTACTTTCCATTATCCAAAACTTAGTTGCTTCTAATTCATGAAAGGGGCACTTTTTAGGTCATTCACAATCTTCATGGGGCAGCACATCCCTCTCTGGCCAGCCACCATCACAGAAAGACTAGTATACATATGGCCATTACATAAGTTTTGTACACCATTCCAGTCAGTTAAAACATGAACTACAGACAAGAAACTTTGTTACTTAAGTCTCACTGGATTTTATTATTGTTTTATGCAGCAAGATATTAAATAAAGAGAATTAACACTATGCTATCATCATCTTTACTATTAAGGTATGTAGCTTTATCTTGTATACTTTTATTTAGTTTATATTCATCTGCTGGACATCCCATACTCCTAAGTTATATATCATTTAAATGATAATACCTAATAAATATGTAACCAGCTTGTATGTTTTAAAACACATATACAAAACAGCATAAAAAACCAGACATTGTACCTTGTTGGATCAATATACCAAATAGAAAGTTCAGCCATTTCAGACATATTTTTTTTAAAGTTACAAGAGACACCCTAGCCTATACACACCTTGATCTGTACCAATGAGCAGGGGTGTCAGTAAGACTTCATTTATTAGGGGTGGGGGGGGGGAATGATTTTCAAAGGGGAGCAGGCAGAGTATTTCTTGAACCTATTTTCGCTTTTTGGGGAGTGGGGGTGAGGGGAGGGGGGTTTGGATGGCCAGACAGATATTTGGGAGAACCTAGCCCTTTCCCCATAGCTATGCCACTGTTAATTAGTCATTATGATTACATTGGGTTCTACAATATGCAGACATATTTTCATATCAGAAACACTAAGCCACATACCTAAAAACGTTTTGAATGTCTTCATAATTTCCAACTATATTAACCTGCGTTGCATGAAAAATCTAACGTTGGTGGAGCTTAAAGTATCCAAGAGTATCAAGACATTTGTCAAACTCAGTGTCAAAAGCTGATAATTGTATCCACTTCCCCCACTTGTAAATATCCATAGGATACATTATACAAAGTCAATTCCAGATTTCCGGATATATACCCGAACAATTAAACCTAATTTGATAATAAGTTGCTTTTTCTCATCCAATTATACACACCATCATCAGGAAATATCCATAGGAATTATTATTTTTTTATAGGAATATATTTGAAAATTCTTCTTTTCCTCATGGATATGCACTATTTATCGGATATGTCCTTACACTTAAGGCTAACTGTGACAATAAGTGGCTTTTGCTCATCCAATGATACACACCATCATTAGGAAATATCAGTAGGAATGGTTCTCTTTGTAGGATATTTGAGAAAGTAATGTGTTCTTTTCTACATGGATATGCACTATTTATCGGATATGTCCTTACACTTAAGGCTAACTGTTACAATAAGTGGCTTTTGCTCATCCAATTATAAACACCATCATTAGGAAATATCAGTAGGAAAGGTTCTCCTCCTTGTAGGATATTTGAGAAGGTAGTGTGTGTTTTTCTTCATGGATATGCATTTATTATCAGATACATCCTTAAACTTAAGGCTAACTGTGACAATAAGTGACTTTTGCTCATCCAATGATTCCAACTCACTAGGCAATATCCATACTTCCATAGGCAAGGTTTTCCTTTTTGTAGGATATTTCAGAAAGTATTGTGTTTTTTGTTCATGAATATGCATTACTACAATTAAGCCTAACTGTGATAATCAGGTGCTTTTGCAGCAGAATATATGAATATTGTGAAGCAAATAAAGCAAGGATGAATCGGTGTGACTATAGGATAGCAAGAAAAGGTATGAAATAAATTGGCTTGAATCAAAGGTCCTCATTTATGCATTTCCTTTAAGAAAAACTCCTCTGTTGCATGAAATGTTTGATTTGTTGAAGCATATTTTTTTTACTGCAATTAACCTGTTTAGATGACAAAGGTGTCTTCAATTTGTGAAATAAATCATAACAAGGAATTTACAAAGTAAAAATGTCATTAATAGGGAGTAATGCCACATAGAATCCTTTGGGATGTGTGTTTAACATTCCCTGTTAAACAAATCAGATCACAGAATCCCATTCAAGGAAAATTCAAGAGATGGTGAAACAAATCGTGATACACATCCTTTCTACCCCCAAAAGTTCATATAGAACATTAATTTATGCAAGTTGTATTTATGCATGATTTCAAGAGTCTTCAATGCCTTCTTTATAGAGAATCAATCCTTTCTTTATAATATCTATCAGCTTGTCATGGGGCAGTTAACCCAGGCATCCTCTTATCTCCCGTCCATGTTCCAAGATATGGAGTGCATCTCAAGGCCTTTAACTTTAACTAACCAATCATGCTGCACTCCAACTGCAAGCCTGGTTTGGGTTTTGAGCAAACAGGATGATGTCCATTAAACCCTGAAAAGGCAAATAAAACATAAACTAAACATTACAAATTAATTACAAAGAGTTCTGAATTTCACAGGTTAAAATTAATTGCAATTATGACACAAAAGGAAATGTAACTCTAGGGGTATATATTGCTTGATAGACTTACGTATGGGACCATCCAATAACCTTTTGTACATCACATTTTTGTTAAAATTTATAAAACTAGAGAAAAGGGTGTACTGTGTAAATACAAAGGCATATTTTGAATTTCTGATGATAAGCATTTCCGGGTGGGTTGGGAGGGGATGGAGAAGGGTGAGGGGGGGGGGGGTGGACAGGGAGAAAGGGGGGGGGGGGAAATCATGGGGTGGGGAAAAAATACTTTTGTCATTGTCAGTCTGCGGATGATATTTACCTGTAACGTCAAGCTTACCATGTTATAGTTGTTAACGGTATAACAAAA
>KN883359.1:41175-64810 GCA_000934455.1 Apostichopus parvimensis | reverse complement strand
TCACGGTACCAACTCACGAGATCTGGGTGGAATTCTCCATTCAGTAACATTGAGTGATATTCGATGATATGAACCCTGAGATGTGTAAGCTCTAACCAAATAGAGCCACGACACTACTTTTTTTCCAAATGTGTGGGGGGGACATTTGATATTGTGTCCCCCACCCATCGAAATGTGGGGGGACGTGTCCCCCCGTCCCCCCACTGGATTGACGCCCATGCTTGCAACTATTAGTGCCTTGAGAATTTCAAAAGAGGGAAGGCTCGCCGCGTATGGCAAGCCGGATCGACACGGTATGTGTGTACAATATGTGTTATCAATTCTGGAAGCCTTTCATGATCATTCACAGATAGATCATTCACAATGCGTTTGTTTTCTGAAATCGACTTGAACAAGTCTAAGTTTCTAAATTGAATCCGAAGAAAGCGCGTCGTTGGCAAGTAGTAGAAGGTATGGGATGTGTGGTGCGTATTTGGGCATATACGCACAATACAGACGTAGTCCTATACTGTACTGTTAGTGTTACATGCTGCAAACACCACACGATCGACATTTTGTACACACCGTTTGAATCTTACTCGAGTCTATGTAGGCTAAACCTATGCTATTTATTCCAGTTGCGAAATAATTTGCGAGTTTTTCTGCTGAAAGATGGTCTCCACCCTGTCATCGCCGTCAGCAATGAACGGCTTTGATGCAGCACGGGAGTATGACTTTAGTGAGGAGGAAGAAAGAGCAAAAGCAACTTACCAAGATTCTGACGAAGGTTAGTTGCTGGTTATCTGCTTAGGCCGAAGTTGAGACCAGGCCTACGATGCCTATAGCGTAAACTACATCGTAAACAAGGATAGGCCTGTTGTACCCTTAAATCGTTATACATATTTAGCACATGATTGCTTGCTTCCGTAATTACTACTAAGCCTGCTAATTATAGAGAGACGTTTTCACTTAAATCGTTATGTGATTATTTAGGCCTACTAAGAAGTAGCAGAGGGCCTGTATTTCATTGCAAACTTTTGTTATTGTTTGTTAGGTTACTGCATGAAGTTTGCTAGGCTAGACAGTTGTTATATCATATACATCAACCATACGTTGATAATCACTTTTCTTGCTTCTGGCCTAGGCGTATTTAATTTGATTTGATTTATTTCACACCAAAATCAAAACAAGACACATGTTGTAGGGATAAGACAGATAATTCTGTCCAGCAAACTTATTTCCACTGTCGCCCTTGTATTTAAGCCATTTTTGGCCATGTCCGGTTTACAACTAACACAGATAGTATCATATAAGTACCATGATTTGCTCACAAACTTTTATGATGTCACAAAAAAGGCAGTGGAAAAGAAAAGGTAAATCTGTTTTGTATATTTACATCCTGATTGTGAACCACTGTCTTTTCATATATATACAGATACAGAAGATGCAAGTGAAACAGATGCAGCTAAACTAGAAGAAGAGTACACAGAGATGAAAGAACAGTAAGTAACATTTAAAATGAAGGAGATGATGGCTAACGACTGGGGCAAGTCCATGTGGACGACAAAATATTTGTCTAGCAAAAAAACTGAAAGTTTAAATTCATAGTGTTTGTTGTAATGAAAGATGGTGCTAATGGTGTCATTATCTGATTTTTGCCACACAATACTTTAATCCCTTCTGAAAATAATCTTTTTAACATGCTTTGTTTATTTGTCATTTGGGAAGTTGGGTTTTCTAGGCAACCGAGAAGGAAAGTGTCTGAAAACAAAAGTATGAGTTTAAAATTTTTGACAAACTTGTTGACTGATAAAAGTGAACAAATTAATTTGAAGTGAACAAGGCCTATGAATAAAATACAGGACCCAGTGCCAGAAATTTTTACAAAGACAAGAGGTGGTAAACTTATTGTTTGACTGCGAGAATATTATGTGTCTTTCACTTCTTTTTGCTCTGTATCATGTTGAGTCTTCATCCCCTTTCTCTTTCATCCTCTTTAGGATCTACAAGGAAAAGCTAACAATGTTAAAGAAACAGCTGCAACAAGTCATAGACGGATCACATCCAGAACTTTTGCGGAAAATAAAGAAGCTTGAACAGCAAGGCAAAGATAGGATGAGGCTGGCTGAAGTTACAAAGAATGCAGAGGTTAGGTCAAGTTTGATAGTATTTTAACATTTTTTTATTAAAAAAAAAATTGATTTCTCTTTCACTTAACCCATTGAGGCTGTGTGAATGATGCCTACAGAGAATGAAGATGAACTTTAAACTTGTTAATTCATAAATCCTATGAGAATGGACCTGTCAAACTCAGTGGAGGATCATCTTTCTTTCCAAAAATTGAATATTTTAGCAGGCCAGGTCTTTGAGGCTTCATGTGATCTCACGCCTGAAATGACTGGTATCAGTGCCATGTATTTATCACACACATAGTAGAAAAAAATTAAAATGAAAAAATTAATAGGAAAATTACAATAAAACAGAAATCAAGATACATATATACGTTAAGTGATCATCAGACAACTTGTCAAACCAGTTGTCTGATGATCGCTCAACGCGTGAAACTCTGAGTAACAACTACTAGTGTTCCACTAGTCTCAACTAGTCTCAACCTATATTCCACACTGTCCACTGGACATAGAGCACTCTGCGCCAAGATAGACGCGAACCAATGGACTATATATAAATGTATATATATATATATATATATATATATATGTCACATATAAGAACTGTATGTTTCAATGCGCTTGCATGATGGTGTATATAACTGCCCAGTCTGTATTCAAGAGGTTTATGTTAACTGTATGTTACAAACTGTTTTCTCTTTCTATTCACAGCTTGAGTGTGTGGAGCACCATTTTATCCGGGAGAGGAAGGAGGCTGCTGAAGAATTTGAGGTAATTATGTTATCTGTGTGATACAGTTAAGTATATGTTTTAAACAAATTGCTCAATCTGTGTGAAAGATGTCAATGATGAAACAGATTTAAACATTGACTGAATATGTCGACCAAGTTTGTAATGAATTCCTCCACAAAGTTTTAAAAACAATTTTGCATGAGCTACTAGTAGTGTACCCCCCTCCCCAATTGTAAGCACAACTTTGCATTAAGACCTAATTTATAGTCTAAATATTTATAGTCTAAATAGCAAACCATATGACATCTGAAAATAACTTTTGAAATAAAATAAAACTGGAGGAAAGACACTGCCCCACCCCCACCCCCCGCCCCAAATGGTAGTCAGCATCAAAGTCCATATGGCCGCATCACCTGCTTTTTAAGATCTTGGATCAGCCCCTGAAAGCACAGTCTCATCTTTGATATTTTGGCTAGAGAACTGTTTTAGAATGATATTGTGATCATGTCCCTACATATTGATGAAACAAGTTTGTGAAACATCTTTTTTCACCAGCAAAAGAAGATAGACCTGAAGGAACATCTAATCAATGAATTAGAGGACAGAAGGAGAAATATTGAAAATGAAGGTCTGTCTTTAGATCTGAATGGCGGTGAGTAAAATATTAGTGATAATATTATTTTGTAACTGATTTCAAAATTGGCATTTGTGACTTTTTTCATACAAATCTTGGTCGTTTGAAATGTGATACAGGTTAATAAAATGCTCTAAAACAGAATTGTTTCTGCGTGTTCTGGAACCAAGTTTAAGGAACTGCAAAATTTGACAGTCCAAGTTTAATAACAGGAAGTATTAAAACTTCAGGGAAGACTAAAAGTATATGGAGAGTGATATGGTAATATTGAGTAATTTCTCGCATGTAGTGTTTAAAATTTATCCTGTAAAACAGTTTGCAAGCAGAGAACAATTCAAGACTAAATACATAGTTTCTAGTTTTTGTATTAACATGAGACATGCTTGATGATGGCATTTCATTAACTTTTACTATTAGAAAATGCAAGTTACAGCACCCCCACCCCTCTTTTTGTTTGTTTTAATGTTTACAGTTCATCAAATTGACTTATATATAACAACTATTTAGCCTGAATTTTGAGGCCTGTATTTATTAATTAGCAGGATTATTTTATTAGGGCTGATCATAGAGATAATAAATTTTTGTTTTTGATTTATTGTATTGCAACTTTAAGGTACTTTGAATTAGTTTGATTTATCATTTTTAATAGAGGATTTTTCCCCCCACTCCATTTTTCAGGTGACTTCTTTGAGGTGAAACCTGTCAACACCAGAAAACTGAGAAGGCGGCCAAATGATCCTCTACCAATGCCTGAAAAGAGAAGGAAGGCTTCTCCCTATATCCTTGAAAATCATGAAAATTAAAAAATAATGAAATTATTTTTTTTTAGTAGCATTACAGTGTTGAAACAAAAAATATTGATATTGCTGAAAATATAAAATAAAAATGTGAAGAAAAGCAACTTAAAAAATGTAAACGGATATTTCAGCTTTATTTTTCTGAACATTCTGCGAACATTTCTACATTGCATCTGGGGTGTGTTGATTTTGCAACATCGATAATTTGGTATTAAATTTCGATAATGTATTGATAATGCTGAAAATCTGAAATAAAAAAGGTGAAGAAAAGCACCTAAAAAAATGTAAACGGATATTTCAGCTTTATTTCTCTGAACGTTCTGCGAACATTTCTACATTGCATCTGGGATGTGTTGATTTTGCATGATCAATAAATTGGTATTAAGTTTCATAATTTTCTTCTTTTCCCTTAACTCTTGTCATACCTCCCTTCACATACCTGTTGTCTGACGAAAATATCATGGAGGACCTCAGAATACTTAGCAAGGTAAACAAGAAAAATTTGTACACTTCAATCTTTTCAATTAAAATTTTTTTGAAGGGCACTTTAAGAAAACTCTTTTAGTAATTGACGTAATAAAAAAATACAGGCCTATGTGCATTTTATTCTAGTATTGATGTAATATTTTGGTGGCATAGTTTTTGCCTTCAGTTTTCTTTAAGAGTTGTAAAAATTGTGAAAAGATCCTTGCAAAATAAAGTTGGCCTTCTCTTTGGAACCAACTCCCATTTCACGCTCATGACTCTCCCTCCCTCTCTATTTTCAAGAGACAACTTAAAACAGAACAGTATTGAAATGTTCAAGGCTGTTGAAATTACTGCTTTTTGTTGCACAGTGATGGCATGAAATCATTGCTGTGAAAGTAATGGGGCTGGGGTGGGGGGGGGGATTTCCTGGTCCCCTTACCCACAAGTGAGTGTCAAGGACCCTGATCCTGCTATACGACTTGTTCTACGCCCTCACACATGTTGTAAAGCAGTAAATGAAATCACAACATACAATGCAAGGAATAAATATCCGATAGCAAAATGACGCACAAAATTGCTGCGCAAATGAAATATTGTTCGTGAACCAACCTCAGTGTTTCTAATACTTCGTGATAAAGAAAAGTCATAAAACTTCCAAATTGCTGTGGAAGGTATTCAGCTTAAATTATTCCATGCTATGCCCACTGGCTAGAGATACCTATTGGTGTCTTGTTTGATATCATCTTTCTGAAAATAATTACGATATTTTTATCTAAGGTCTTGTGCATACTTCTAATATTCATTTCTCTCTTTCTTGGCTTTCTTAGGGACGGTCTGCATTGAGCAAGAAAAGTGGAAACTCCTCGAAACCCAGTAATAAAGGTACCATGTCCATAGTCTTAGTCTTATTCTTATTGTGATTCAATTTGAATACTTTTTTTTTTTAAATTAAATTAAATTTCAATTAAATTAAATTCAAAAAGTTAAAAAAAAAAATTCCAAATTAAAAAAAAAAAAAAATTAAGTTTCTCAGGTGAGCTTTCTAATGAAGGCTACACACAATTAACTGGGTAATAGACACACCCATCAACGTATCGTTTTGTATTCATTTTTCGCTGGGAGAAGTTGTATGCTTGTTGTTGTTGCAAACCAAATAAATTTGGCATGTTTCTGTAGTCAGTTTTTGTGAATTAAATGAGGTTTGATAAACTTTCCAATTTTGTTTTTTTTTACCCAGTTCATTCCCATTCTAACCACAACACCAATCACAAATCTTCCCCATCGGCTGCACACACAAAAGTCTCCCAGAACACCATACCACACGCAGCGGCCGCTTCCTCATCTACGAATACCACCGCATCTGGCACCATCAGCATGCCCAAGTACAATGTGAGGATAGATGGCAGCAAACTGTTTTATGAAAAACGTTGGTACCACAAGGACCAGAACATCTACGTGGAGTCTCGGGAGATGGGTAAAGTCAGCGCGGTCATCATGACTATTGGACAATTTGACGTGAGTTTTCCTCTTAAGATTCAAATTAAGTGAAAATAATATCTTTGGCAAAAAAACAAAAAAAAGACACTTTAGCAGAAAGAGATAGGCAGGAGTGAACTGCCAATCTGTTTTCAAAACTTTCCTCGTTCTTGTTCCGAAATTTTCAGGATATGAATCTGGAACTCTAACACATAGTAGTTATTATTTTAAACATTCGATGACATCGTCAAAACAAAATACAGTAAAGAAAGTGTTTCCCGACCAATCTCCTTCCGGAGGAAATGTCTTCTCACAAAGATGTTGTAGTGTTAATGTTCCTACATTCCTTTAAGATCTTCTCAATACAGTAGTATATCTGTCAGAAGTCCTAATTCTTTGATTTTTCTCTCTGGTTTCTCTCCCGACAGATTTGGGTACGAAAAGTTGCCGACAATTCGAGGATGCGAATCTGGGTCAGCCAAATGCAGAAGGGGAAATACAAGATAAGGAAAAGGTCAAAGTAGGACCCCAGATATTAACTTTTGAGAGTGCTTGTAAATACATCATGTGATAAAGTGTACAAAATATTTTGTAAAAATAAGTATGTTTGCTTGGGGAGTGATCTCTGATGAGACCCTGTTTGCCAATAACCAGTAAAAATTGTTAATAGAAATTACAGGTTGATTAGAAATGGTAGACATTAGAATGGATTTTTAACTAAATGATAAGCAAGTTTGTACCTTTCAAGTGGCACCGAATTTTACTCCCCTTACTTTTTAACTATATATTGTACAATATAAAGTAAGAAGAAAAATTGAGAGTGGATAGTCTTCAGCATTGGGTGATGTTATGCTTTAATTAAGGAGGCACTAGTATTAGATTTACCTTCCTATGGTGGTACGAATATAGAGTACTTGTGGCTTCTTAACTTCGATTAAGTTAGATGTTGTTAAAGGAAGGCTGCTCCTATGCTCACAAACATCCAGAATTCTCATTGCCCACTGAAATTGATCCTTGTTTTCACTCATTGCCCTTAGATCTATTCCAGCTACCTCAGGTTTAGAACCATTAAGCCATACAACTCTTTCAACCAATTTTAGTTTACCTCTTTAAACAGTTTTGCCCCCCCCCCCAAAAAAGCATGCTAGAGAGTCAATTGCTGGTCACACACTGATGTTCAAACTTCAAAAAGTAGAATTCTATCACTTTCAATGTATATTTCCTGAGACTTCTGGTCTTACACCTTCGGTCTCAAACTGGGGATCACTTTGGAAATTTTGTTGGGGTCGACAGATATTTTTTTAAAGCAACATTTTGCGTTTGGTCACCGTTTTCTACTTTTTTGACATGTCCATCGAGTTTTTTACATATATCAATCACAAAACAGCAAACTAAGATATAATCCAAGTTTTTCCCTGCCAACAACGTTAATTGGCGAGTGATTAAGGATATTTGCAGATAATGAGAAAAGTGTCCACGACAAATTCCACATTTAAAATTAATCGCATACAGTTCCTCCAAAACCACTAGTTTGAATTCAACCAATCAGAGATGCAGGTTTAGTTATGAGCCGTTGCTAAAAATAGATTCAAGACTTTGCATTGGTACAACCAGGGAGTTGTTATGGAACTCCCTTGTACAACTGTGATATAAACTGTACACAAATCACGCATGGTGTTGTATTACGTATTGGTCAATGACGTTTGTAGTTTTTAAATATTCATATTATGGGCGAGGTTTATTGGGATCCCAACGGAAAATATCTTGGAGAAAAACGTAGTTGAAAGTTGCAAATTTTTCGACTTTTATGCCACCATTTGAAGTAAGATTTAAATAGATAAGCTAGTTATTTATGTCGTAATGGCATAGTGGAGTCAGTTAGGTAGAGAAAAATCATAGAAAAGGACGCAAAATGCTGCTTTAAATCAAAATTTAGGAAGAAGACGGATGGGTTTTAAAGTCCTCAAAGAGCATTTAATGGAGCACACTATGGGCTAATTGCATTCTCTTACTCATAAATACCGTCATGGCATTCGTATGGAAAAGTACTATGAGTGAAAACGGTGTGAGATCTCAATGCTCAAGTATAATTTTCAGTGGTTTAAATGCATGCATATCTGAAAAGATGGAATACCATGATATCATGGGCACGCCTCAAAATCTGGGCTATTCACTGGATACATGCCAGTGGAGTCTACCATTTGACGGTAGAAGAAACAAAAAAGGCCCTGAAATTCTTCTGCCTGTAGACATTAAGAACATGTACATGTTCAGTAGGTTGATAATCTTCAGTCAAAGAATGGACATGATTTCCGTACCTACCATAAGCCTTGTATTAGTGCTTATTATTATTATTAATATTATTGGGCTGCTCCAAGTATAGTAACTGATGTGTGTTGCAAGTCAGGAATAATGCCAGTCGGGACTTGGTTTTAGCCAACAGTTTATTTTTAAGCACTTGCTTTTATTTCTCAGCAATTGGCTTAAATTTGGGAAATTCTAGGCCTGTTAGTTTATCTTCCTTAATCTCTTTTGGGGCTTTTTTGTAAAATATTCTTGTTGCTTGGAAAGTAGCTTAATTTGTTTTGGACATCAAATATGCTTGAAACGTTTAGTATGTTGTTTGCTGGCTGCAGTATTGTCAGAGGAAATGCTTGAAGTTTGAAGAAAATGACTTAACGTTTGAGTGTTAACATCACAGGATTAGCCTAGATTTACCACACAGAGTCACAACAGAATGTACCTAGCCACCCAGATGGGACAATTTTCTTTGGTATGGTTTCTTTCATGTCTCCCTTCAAAGCACATTAGACGCTGTGAGCAGTAAAAATATCCTGTTTCTATCAGGCATACCGACGTGCCAACTAGTCATGATTTTCCGTACTTCCAACGGACCATAACGATAAATACGAAAAATATGATTTTAATGTGTGTAGACCATATTTTGGGTGCAGCCAGTTCTCAATAGCCATGCCTTTCTGAGACAACCACATATGTCTAGTAGTATTCTGGCTTTTCATATCCCTCGACATACAACTCCTTTCCTATAAAAACTACATTGAGTCACTAAAAATGACACAAAATAATTGAAATACACTGGTAATTCATGACTGTCCGGTCGCAGTATGCGTAAGTAAAATTTCCAAACGTTCGTGGTGCGAAAGAATATTTATTAAGGTTGAAAATCTAACTGAAATGTTATGTAAAGCTGTCGCTACTGGTCATGTAGGGTTGAATGAAAACATGTAATGTAAAGCTCTATATATGTGGAAAGTTATGACATGATGAAAGTATTGTGTATAAAATACTCATTATTTGTCTCATTGAGTACTGTAAAGAGTTTTCCAAACTTGGCATCTCTAGGTATATTCTGTGACTACAAGTGCTTTGAAAGCATGAAACCAGAGATCCATATAGAATGATGCTATGAAGCATGGAACATTGTCATAAACATGCTGTACTACCAGGCAAATACTAATTTGCATATAATTTGCATATCTGAGATGAATCTGGTGGGGAGTGGGACTAGTCATTACCAAATTCATTCTGCTGCTCATTCAAGACTGAATGACAGATTAACATCCACTTGATAACAAAGTATTACCAGTGATCAGTGGCCATAAATATATGAAACTGAAATGCTATGAATATACATTTTAAGGAAGTGTTTTAAGTTTGGTATCCTATGATAATAACCAAAATATTGATATTCTTCCGTAACACATTCTTTTTTCATTAATAATAAATATTATGTTACTTGACATGCCAGTAATCTTAGTGACTCTCATTGAAGTTAAAAACACTCCACACAGGAATTTTATAAGTTGTTTAAAAAGTGATGCAAATGTAAACTAGAGACTCAAATAATGACAGAGAGGAGAGACGAATAAGAATTGTGGAATTAATCTTTTGGTTTATACTTCATTGTCATGAATCATGATGCAAATAAAATGTATTTGTTTTCATTTATACACCAAAGAAAAATCTTCCATGTCTTCTTTTTACTTTGTTTAAAAGTCCATCAGTATTGTCCCTGAATATGTAAGAATGTCCACTTCCCAATCTTTAAACAGCCTCATTTAATAATTACCACCCGTAGAGATTTTTTTTTGTTGAAACATTTTAGTTGTCTCATTTAAAACACTCACCAAATGCCTGGGAAAAAAGTACCTCTGAAGGATTTTACCCATTTTTTCAGCAGGCTAACATTTGAGGGCATTACTGATAAAGCTTGTGAAATATCCCTCTCTTGCAAACATTGTTGAAATGAAAAGCCAATCTTCGTAAGAAAAGTAATCTTTGTTACAAATTGATGATGACTAAATATTGTTAATTAATTAATTCAAATAATGATATTGATAAGAATTGTGAAAGGTCAATTCGAAAACTCAACATCAGAACGTTACTTGGACGCATGCACATGCAGATGTATTGACCTCTGCATTCACAACCATAGCTTAGGCGACACATTTCATGCAGTCAATGTGCATAGCACCATTATGCAATGTCTGTCATAGAATAATGTTACCACAGCAGAGCAAGCTGTTTGAAGGACAGATTTATGATTTAACTTCGCTGGCAGTATTATCCACAACTGTGTACAGTCAAGCAAAACTGGTTTACTGTGTTGGTTACATTGTTTTCCAGAAGGCCTACTACATATGGCGGTCAAAACATTTGGTTGCACAAGCCTCAACTAATGTTTTGATGGGACACCGATGTTTTGGTTTCAATTTTTCCATTAGCTCGATCTCTAGACAATCTCTAAAGTGAAAAATATTTTAAGAAAAATAAAAAGAATATCAAAATAAGTGTAAATGACCTAGCATTAAAATTTAACATTGTACTGACCGGCTGGTCATGTAAAATAACAAAACTATTTCGTACTACCGAGCAATGATGGGCTGCAAATCTGATGCACAAAAAAGTTTGGTTCTGTGTCAAGAAGTTTTCTCTACTTTTTACACTTCTTAATACTTCATTAAAGACATGGCATGGTCTTGAACCGATTTCCTGGGTGACTAGCAATTCCGCAAAAAACATCTGGGTAGACCATGACCCTCTGTCGTTCAGATAACGCTGCTATTGTAGAGACCAAAAGTGGCTGCTCGGAGACCTTGTGAACCTATCTTTGTGAAAAATATCCATGCTGAGGGCTGTACTTGTAAGGCTTGCTTCGACTACGCCCCCTGTTGATGAAATTTGGAAAGGAGATGAAAAAAAAAAATCAAAACATTTCATTGGAATTCACTTTTAACAAAATTTTCATCATAGAGAATGGTACCTTCCAATCAACTGTCACAATATTTCAAATTTTAAAAATTTACCAATCCTGTTCTTTTAAGGAGAGAAGACAAACACACATGCACTTCCAAACATTTTGCTAGAAATTTAAAGAAGAAACAAAGGAATTCCACGATGGTTTGGATGGACTGAGTGATAGTGGACTGGATCCTTAAAATGAAAAACACTCTTACATAAGGAATGCTACATATGGTGTCTTTCTCCATGGAACACTGACTTGCCCAGCCCCTTCCCCCTCCCTACCCCACCCAATGAAAGCATCTACTTGGGCAAAACCAACATCTTAGCCATATGGTGTACTATTCGAAAGCATACTAGAATATATAGTCTTACAGGTCATCCCAAAAAATATGTAAACAGACAAAATATTTCAAATCTCATCAGGCTAGATAGGAATGCCAATGACTAATAACTGTCATTAACCAATAAGAAGATTTAGTTGATTAGAACAAGAAAAGGTCTTCAGAAAGGAAGGGTGGGTTAGGTGTTGGTAGGAAGAGAGGGTGGAGGGGGGTGGAAGATCGTTTTAATTAATCCATACCGTGTATTTCTCACAAACATCTTCTCCTTGGGAAATTCCACCTGTGTTCCCGGTGAGCGGCTGGCTTCTTCCGCTGATGCGGCCTCCAGGTACACGTCCAGACACTGTAGCAGTCTCTGTAACTGACAGCTGAGCAGGTACTCACAGGTCTTGGCAGTAATCAACTCTTGGCTGTGTAAATTCACTTCTGCTTCCATATCCTGATGATGCAACAACCCAAAAAAAGAGTTTAAATTTGAGATATTCCCTTCTCGAGGTAAAATTTAAGTGTAAGAGATTGATCAAAGCAACTGTCACTGAGAGATGAAGTCTCTACCATTGCTTTAAAGGTAATAATATTCAAGATGAAAGTCAGAAAAATTGTTGACTTCCCATTCAACAAAATAACAATGTGGATCCCTAAGTTTGAATATGGATGTTCATATTTTGTTTGAACTAAGTAAGAGCTAAGACCAAGGGGCTTAATTTTAATTTGTATGCCAACTTTAATATGACCATGAAAACTGAAAATGCTTACTTAGTCCTAAATTAGGTGTTACTGCATGTCTTGCAAAGTACAATATTTCGCAGTCAAACAATGGGCTTCGTCTGCCTAGACTCAGTAAATAATACTATCGACTAACGTATGGGCTTTGACTTGGTGACGTGAGTGTTAACCTTTACTCCTCCACAATTACTCCAGCACCACCTTCCCATTCTTCCCCATTGCTTATCCTCCTCCACAAATTCTCCAGCACCACCTCCAATTCTTCCCCAACCAATATTTTATTCTGTATACATATTATATTTTATGCTGTATATCGAGTTCTAAATGAACACCATCAAACTGATTTGAAAACCTTACCAAGATGTCGTGGTCAGATGCTGCCATGTGGGTCTTATTCTGCCAGATGAGTTTAATGAGAAATATGGGAGGAGTGATCGGGTAGGCCTCCTTCAAGACAACCACTCCTTGCACTTTAGCTGTGAAGAGTAGGTCATAACAATGAAAGAACATGAAAAAATTTCATAACACATCATCTATGTGAAAAACAGGCTATACGGCATGGCTTACAACCTTAATGCCATACAGTGTGCGAATATAGTAACAGATTGGAAGAGTCCATTGTGCAATGTACCATTAAAGGGTATTCATAATATAGCAATATGTAGGAAGAGTCCATTGTGCAATGAACCTTTAAAGGCTATGACCACGTAGCAACTTGTGGCATAGAATGTTAATCTCTAGAAGGTTCACATCATTTTTTCGGTCAAATCACCAACTCACCGGATTTTCTTTCACAAGAGAATGAATAGAAGAATGAGCTGGAATCGATGTTTTCACTCAATGGATGTGTCAATACAAAGTCCAGTTCCTGAAATAGAGTGAGCCAAATAGTAACGTAAACGCAGTTGCAATAATAACAGGAAGCCACAAAAGCAGCCATTTTGTCAGGAAGAGTTAAGGTAGAGTTGATTCTGACATGTCTTTTAACTCTATTATTATATACTGCCCTCTATACAGCATGACCTCTTGCTGACCTTGTATGTCCGGCATTTCCAATAACAGTTAATGAAGAACAAAAACAATTAACTCTCGCTTTTTACAGAATGCTACTTTTAAAACACTACTTGTTCAAGTAGTGTTCTGATTTCCATATATACATGTAGACATACATGTAGATATACATACAAAGTAGACATACATCAAGGAGTGTTAGCTCAGTGGTTAATGCCGGTGCCTTTCAATCATAAGGTCCCCAGTTCGAGTCACTCCAAGATTAATGTATGTCGTCCAGTTACAGAGTTGTTGACAATTGACAATTCATAATCATGGACGTTAAATATGAATGTAAGAGACTGACTCCGGTCAGCTTGCGGCTTTGATAAGCCAATGATGGCTTCTTCGCGAGTTCCTGCTTGCAGGAGGATCTAAAAAAAATACATACACATACGTAAATCCACTTACCACTGTGCGAACTGCCAGCTGTTCTACTTGTTTACATTTGTATATTGGACATATTGACACTGTCTAAATATGTCACCTACAGGGGGTTTCCCACAAGCTTGTAGAAATGGTTCATGACTTGCAGGGAAATATAATTTCATACTTCCTCGAGTCCTCGGTGTATCCTACATTTTGATGTCGTGCCAATGGCCATCTTACTCATTAACCTTCAATGGTTGATGGAATCACGGAGGATATTTTAGTTTGATAACACATATCTACCCTAATCTTTACTGAGTAACACTCTGTAGGTTTGGCAAAATGGCCGACTAAATGCAACTGTGTTAAAGAAGACACCTGATTACATCATTTCAATAAGACTGAGTTAGTTGATTATGGTTGCAATTTTATGAGAAGGGGTGTGGGATGGAGTTAGGGTTACCAAATGTCACAATTATTTGGGATTGTGTTTGCCATGAAAAACTTAATTGTCATGATTTTCTAAAACCCCTTGTGACATTGAACATATCGCTGTTGATAGTATGTACCACGATTCCTAAACACTCCAGAAGCATGATAACAATCATTTTCAATGCACAAACATAATTGATGGCTGCATAATATTAGCTCCACCAGCTTGGTAGCAAAAGCCTTATAACGTGGGCTACATAGTTGCTACAAGTACTAACACTAACATTGCTGTAGCTATCTAGTGATATAAATACTGCTAATGTTAAGTAGACATAGACCCCCTGAGCCCCCCCCCCCCTCTCTCAATAACCATGAGCAGCCTGATATGCTAAATACTACCTACCATCATGGCTTCCTCTGTGATAGGCTTCCAAGTAACAACTCTGGATGATAGCTTGGAGGGGAACAATTTGACAGTTGAAGATGGAACTGGTATGTTGCCCTGACCTGCAACAGACGAGAAAAAAAAAAAATATAAATAAAAAACAATACAGATGGTTTGTAGTTAATCAGTTGTGTTAAAACTATCACGATCTTTTGGTACTAAACAATACAACTGTGTATTCAATTCTATTCATGTGCAGTACTCCAACAAACTCAAACGTGCATGCTTTTTATTCTTCATACTCATCTATATTGTATTTTATTGTATTTTATTCTGCAGTTTCACTACATATTATGTGTCATATATTTTTTTTTACTGTTACATAGCGTTTTAGAGCACTTTTGTGGATTTTACGCTTCATAAAATAAATTATTCATTATTAAATACCATAAAAAGAAAGATGAAGGTATCTGCACATGTAATCTGTTACTTTCACTTCACCAAAACCTCTTCAGGAAAGATGAAATTCGACAAAGACTTTGTTTGATTTTTGCTTGGAAAATATGAAGAAATGATGGAGAAAAAACGAGAGAGACTGTTTTACATCCAGCTGAGTTTTCAAGCAACATGCACCTTGCTACACACACAATCAGTGTAGGATTTTCACGGTCGTCCGAGACGACTAGAAATAACGTCGGACTACCAAATCTTTCAAAATGTTGTGTGCTTGGTAGTCCTTCGGACGTCGGGCGGGTATCCGGGTACCCGGATACCCGTGCAAACACTATTTGAAAACAGTACACAATAACATGGTTATATGCTAAACTAATAAAGCTTTGGTTGACACAATCAGATTGAGCACCAAAATGTTTTGTTTTGTATTATTTGTGCTCATTTTCAATTTTGGTGGAAAATTTGGAAGGACTACCAAGTTTTTGCAGGACTACCAAATCTTTGAAAATCTTTGAAACTGGTAGTCCTTGGGACAACCTTCTCAAATTCCTGAAAATCCAACACTGACAATAATCTCCCTTTGTCGATGGCCGCCACCTACCGACTAGAGTGACTTGCTTCTGGAGAGCTAGTCTCGCTTTGATTCGTCCTCTAAGGGCCTTGACAGTAGCTTCCATGTGGCTGGAACTCAGGCATGTGTTAGGTTTCATTCCTTTAGTCTCGTCGCATTGGAGAAAGTCGAGACCGGACAACCACTGGCACCATAAATACGGACTCCCAACTGTCTCTGAGAAGGTACTCCAAGAATCGATGCTACAGGAGACAAACGAGAATAAAACAGATCAGAAAGAATGACCAGCTGCATCTGCACACATTAGGATCATAGAGGAACATGTTTATCAATCCAGCAGCATTGGCTACTAATACCTTACTAAGTGCAACAACACTAGAAATTATGAATAAACTGTTGACATATGGTACCGTACCATATATATGAAGATAAGTGTATGGATATATAGAGAGGTATATCTATATAGATATATATATATATCATGCAACAATATATAATGCAATAATGTTGCACATACTATGCACCATAAATTATAATAATTAACACTGCGTACAACACATATGACATAATAAGAACACAACTTTTGAAAAAATGTTTATCGTACATTTCAGACACGCCTGATTTGTACTTACATTCATGGAATGTAGAATATATACTTGAAACATCTACATCAGCATGGGATTGGTTTTTGAAACTCAATGATATATTTTAATATGTTTTTACTGCAATCACGACCAGTTGCTTGAGGATAATTGTGTTTTAATGTTCAAATGCCTAAAATGAATGATTACCCTATCCTTTGTAGTTGGAATATGTTGGAAGGGTTTGGGGATTCAGCTCCGTCATCTCCAGGATAGAGAGCATTGAGGATGGTCTTAGGAGACAGCAAGTCACTGAAAGTTGAGGAAAGAAATGAAGTATGCGTTTAGTTTTAACGTTGAGAAAACAAATTTACGTCTCATAAATCATAATGAACGTCTATAAGATATCTCATAATCTGAGTTTCAAGCTGAATTTTTGCCAGTTTAACCAAAGTGTGTAATGATGTATTATAGATATATTGAGATAAGCATTTCAACAACAAAAATATTTGACAGAGATTATGATAAACTTTGTAATGTTGTTTATATTTTGCATATTGGTACTGAGAAATCAGAACAATTATGCTTATAACAAGAAACTATGAAACATTATAAATGTTATAAATAGACGTGAAATATTCAGAACTTTAACAACCAAACTTTGAGCAATTAAGATATTACAAAAGCCAATTTGTGTTAACTTGGTTAATTTTCTTTACTATTCAATACTACAATGAAACAACAATGCCTTTTGTAAGCTGAACTAACCACATTATATTCCAAAGAATGGAGAAAACTTTTTGCATTGATTAATTTATTCTTATTGAATCTTGGCCGAAAGAAAAATTAAAGACCTCAAATAAAAACTGTGAGTCACCTTTGTAAAGCTTTGGCCGCCGAAGAATCCTTTAGTTCTGTAACTACGGTAACAACTTGCAGCTCTATCAGATAGCTAAATGTCAAAACAAGCTGGGCTTCACCTGTCAAGTGAATATTGTTGAGAACAACAAATGTTTATGCAATGTTGAGTCGGTATGCGAAATGTCACAAATCTAATATTTTCCAGAATTGCTGACTTTTGTGATTACATAGGCAATAAGTGAACCCTTACAGAAATTCATAATATCACATGTTACAAAGAAAAAATTTAAAAAAAATTAAATTAATTTTTTTTTTTTTTTTAAATTAGGAATAGGATTTTTATTTTAATGGAAAAATTAAGACAAAATATGATGAAGACCAAATTAGTTGAAAAAGTAGAATCGGTTGGACAACATGCATTAACTGCCACTGGCTAACCTCCTTAAAGTTGGGGGAAATAAGGCTATTTTAATGGAAAAAAGGATAAATGGGAAGAAGGAATGATGTTGGACAAAGTAGGAAAGTAAGATACGTAGAACTGCAGAACAGCCTGTATTTTACTAACACTGTGTCAAACTCACTGCACATTGCACTTTGACTTTAAAGATGAAAAAGGAATAACTACTTTAGAATTGTAACTATAGTTTCCTATTTGCAATAGTTCCTTCACAATGGTTCCCCACATGAGGCATTTATCTGTTTGTAATGTATGCAATAATGAATATTCATGAAATAAGGGATGTAATCTCATAAATTCCAGAACGTATCAAAAACGCTCAGGCTATTGATATTTTCAAGAAACTGCTAAAACATTACCTGTTTGAACAAGCATACAATAGTTAATGACATGTAACTGTCTCATAGCGCCTTTGAACAACTTCTGTTGATATTGGCGCTATATTAATGTTTCTGATTGATTGATTGATTTTAGATTAGAGAGATAAACAAATAAATTTTATGATGTTAATTTCTAAAGGTTGATACTGACCCATCGAAAATGAGGAAAGCTCTCAGAAAGTGTTGAATTTGGTACATGTCTAACTTATCTGAAATGAGGACATTCGGATAAATCTTGTGAGCCCCATTTGGAAAAATACCCCCACCATTTAAATCTCTTAGCAATGCTATGGTGAGACCATCAAATATCCTACTGTAGAAATTCCCAACATGCAGCGATTTCAATGCAAAGTACATGCAGTTTCTGAAGTATACCTTGAAATGTAAGTTGCATCACAACTTGAAGGGGATGTTTAGCCAGGGCTTTCTTTCTTTTTTCCTCCAACTTATCACCGACAGTTTTTCTTCTCCTCTTCTGCAAAAAAGAAAGTAAAAAGGGTTGGGTTGGGGAAAAAAAACATATGATGGACGAAAAGACTTTGCTTGTTTACATTGTCAGTCATTGGGTAATACCTTAAGTAGTTTTTAGTTGCATTTGATTGGATATGTTTGCCATGAGAATAAAGAAATGAAAACTAATGACTGATTTATACCATCGTAGAGAATCGTCTGAATTGAGTGAAAAATAAATCTACGCATCGGAGCACGTTGGGTGTAAATTTAAAGGGTGTGAAGACTCGCGCACAAAGAAATGTCTCATGCCGGTAATCTGACCTAGTTTCGAATGAGGTGTAGCAGAAGTGTTAGACACCACCATCGATCCCAGAAAATACACACACAGCTTGCTACCGTCGGTATGTAGACACTAGTGTACAGTCAATACATACAGCTACAGTCAATACCCACAACACAGTGTACATAGCAGCGTGGACATCTCAGGTCTAGATAAAAGATAACAAGGTATCACGTTTCATTACTGTCTGCATTTTGTAGCGACAAGAAGAAAACGTCATTTGCAAGCAATGGATAGTTAACTTTTTTCAGCGCGGTTTGGGGCAAGTCTTCAATGCCTTTAACCATCTATATTGTAACACCTTGTTTTTTCTTACTATATCAAGAGAATAATATACTTCAAAGCACACTTGAATACAGATATGTCACAAAGCAAATGATTTCCTTAGGTTTTGATCTACTCTTTCAAACTGCAGCTCCCTAATCGTAAGGCCTAGCCATATTAAGCTGTCTATATTCACCGATTCGGTTAGACTATCTTCGTTGTCCGAGTCACTGTCCTCCTCTATCGCTACCGAGGTCGACATGGAGGCAGAGGCCGTGTCTGAATCTCCTTCAATCTTCACTGTGAGATCTCCATCTGAAAAGAAACGAAAAGCAAAAGTGTTATTTTTTTTTTTACTGCTATTGGGTTGCAAGGTGATATTACAGTGAGGTATATTGAAATTATGCAAAATTGTTATGAGAAATTACTTCCTAGAAATTAACCTAACCTAATGGCTTCACAACCATCCCCTCCCGGAAAACATGTGACAGGATGTACCGATCAAATTCTTAAAACGGTAAAACATCAAATATATGAGATGCAAACTCACCACAAGCTTCACTATAGGCACTGGATTGAACAAAGAGTATGTAGAGAGGCCGAGGGAGGAGTCGGGCCATCTGGTGTTGGGTTCTGATCTGATCGTACGGCATTGATAGATATTCCTGAACCGGAACAGTAGACTAGGGAAATAAAAAAATAAAAAAATGAAAGCAATGTACAAGAGTAGAGGTACTTCTGAATTGGGACGGAAAAGTTAGGGAATAGAAAAATGAAATACAAACTACACAGTTACAGATAATTTCAACTCCAGAAATGCCAAACTCCTTTTAGACTTATACTTCTGTTTTACTGTCCCTCTATATGGGCTATCTTCTTATGAAGAGGTAACCTGTTTCAATAGGACTTTTAACCCCTTCCACACTTTATTTGTCCCCATTATGTGTCCCCCTTGTGGCCCTATTGCAACAAGTGCAATACTATTTTGATACAAACACACCAGCAAGAATGTCTACTTGTGTAAGCCTTTAGACCACAATCTTGGACATAAGTAATTCTCAATTGAAATTGACCAACTTTCTCTTGACAGAACACCATGAACTTATAGTTCCTACAAAACACAAAAAATCCCTTTGGATATATGCCATATTTGGTCATTGCCACCATGAACAGATTTTCCTGTATAGGTTCTATTAAGATTACCTCCAGAATGCTCTTGAGTCTCGGTTGTAAGCTCTCCAGGTATTCCTGTTTGGATTTGATTTCTCTGGCAACTAAGTCCCTGTTACTTTCACTTGCATCGTACTTCTCCGACAACCTTAAAAGAAAACAAAGAAAAAAACTGATGACACAGAATATCCCGATCAATGCAAAACTGATAAGAAAGAAAATTGATCGAATGGCAGATTCATTGCTACCAGTACATGAAGGTGTCCTTCCCGGGCATCACTGTCCAATACATTACTACATTGGTACAAAAACACAGTCTGGCCTCATCTGTCTCTGTGAGGTAAGCTTTCGGTTTTGGCCTGCTGGCTTCCGGTTTTCCTTCGGCATTTAACGGGGTTGGAAGCCCTTAAGGGCTTGTTTTTTTGTTTTGTTCCTTCCAGGCTTTCCAGGATTGATTTTTCCCTTGGGTTTCTTTTTTTCCCCGTTTTTTAGGTTTTTTTGGCTTCTTTTGTTCTTTTTCCCGTTGGCTTCTTTCTTCCTTTTTTTGGTTTCCGTTGGGCTTTCTTGCTTTTTGTTGCTTCTTTTTTTTTTTTGGCCTTATTCCGTTTTTGGTTTATTGATTTAAATTTTGTTCTTTTTTCATTTTACACTAGGCACAGTCAGATGTTTAGTACTTACCTTTTCCTTTGCTCTAGTTCCCAATCCAGTCTGGCTAACCGCTGCTTGTGAGGGTCTTTTTCAGTCACGCTAGGCATAGAAATATCCAAAGGAGCCTCTCTGTAAAAGGTAGCCACTTCGACTAGCTCAATTTTTTCATCACTTGACCTTAAAAAAAAAATTTTTAAAAATAGTTATGTCAACAAAATAATGTTATCTACAAATTACCCAGATGAGATCACTTTAGAGAAATTCTTAAAAATCTGAATCCTGCTTAATGAAAATTAGGTTTTTGAAGCTACTAGAAAGTTGGATTAAGTATTAAAGAATGCACATTTTAAAGCTGCATGACATTTAAAAGCAGTTGGACCATTGCTTAAATGCTTGAACGTCTAATATAGATACTTCTCGTCCTTAAAATTCCACTAATTAATATATCCATTTATGCTTGGAAAAATTACAACAATTATGTCAATTATGTGGCATAAAGGAACAACAAGAAGAAGAAGAGAAATTGAAGTTGTTCCAAACTCACTCAAATTCTAAGCATTTCTTGATTTCTTTCTGTAGATGCATGACTTCATAGAGTAAGTTCTGTAGCTGCAGGTGAAGTCCGTCCACTTTCTGCTTTGTAGTCTGAGTCATATCCCGAGCTTTCTTGCAGCGTAGGTGAGACAGACGATTCATCTTCTTCAGAGTGACGAACAACACCGATGCTGCGGCACGCTTCTCTGCAATGGTAGCCTCCTGCAAAACAAAATAAAAAAAAAATATCAATCAAGGTTGAACTTGTCAATTCTTCTCCTTGATCAGCTTTGAAAAAAATTCCCATTGAACAATATACAGTGTTGTAACAAGTCATGACTTGGGTAACTTTAATTTCTATGAAGTGAGTATCTAGAAGTTTGTTTTCCACAGTAAAGGTAATACAGTGACTTGTTGTCCAGGGCTCAATTTGAGTCAGAACAAATCACTGGTGATGACTACACTTGTCAGTTATATCTATTGACTTTGTTACAACTCTAATAGAATAATGGCAGTAAAATTAGCAGCAATGTAACCTAGCAACCAGGAGGTCGTAGGTTTGATCACTGGTAGGGCAAATGTAGGTTTTTTTTCTAGTAGAAATTCAGGGTTTTCTCATCTGAAACGGTCATCCAAATTGTAAAGAAAAAGTCCAAAATGAGCTAGACTTGTAAACTGCATAAGCACCTGACATAAACTATAAGAATTAAGCCATTCAGCTTCTCCCCCCCCCCCCCCCCCCATTAACCACTGTTTTGTAGGTCATAGGTCTGCACCAGTTTTCAAAGAAAACTCGTTCCCAGAAACAAAGCAGCAAGAATTAGACATTTAATGAGCAACACATTGTCCAAATTAAAAGGAATTGCAAACAGTTTATACTTACATTCTCACTTCTTCCTGATTCTTTCAGTGTTTTAATTTCTTTAAACAATGACTGAATCTTGGCACAAGTTTCCTTATTCAGCTGGAGATCGTCATTTATAGTCTGGGTTTCTGTTTCTCTTTCTTCATCGTATGAAGCCTAAAAAACAAGAAAGTTTACAACAAATTACAGAACTTATATGATGTGTCAATATTTTATCAACTTTTCCATTTCAAATGACAGTTTTAATATGTGTTAGTGTGTTACATACAGTATGTTCCAGTCCATTCGATTTAATGATATTGTTTAAATTGAAAAGTAAGCTTCTGTAGCAGCAGACTAGAATGGGCTCAAGCTGTGTGTACAATCAGGCACTAATTCTTGAACACCATTTAGCACTGTCGGTTGATCATATACACTGTAGTTTATCTCATCATCGAATAATTTTCTCTAATTTTCACATAGGCACACCTAGATTTTGTAATGTGTTAACAACATACACATCCCCTTTTTAAAAAAAATCTATGCAATTTCAGTAAAAGAAGTATATTTCCTCATAATGTTAAAAGTTTTGGTATGTATGCAATCTATTTCAAATCTGTATTATTGGTTCCAATTATAGCACGCTATATCTAGGAAAGTTTTGTGATTACGTAATCGACCTGCCACGGTCGTGAATCGACCTTAGGCTCCACAATTAGCCTGCATAGCTTCTTAACACCATTAGGCTCTTTGTGCAAACACTGTGTGGAAATATGTTCATGTCTACAGTGTAGTTAAACTCATACAGCGTTCACACAAAGACCTTCATACAAGAAAAAATATGTGGCAGGCGCTACAGACTAAAATACTGTATGTGGCAGGCGTTACAGACTAATTGGTAAAAAAGAGGTAATGTTTCGTCCAAGGCAGGTCGTTTACATGATCTCAAGAATCTTTTCCATGATAGCGAGCTATAGTTGGGGTCTATACAGCAGACCCTTTGATGGGACAACCAGACAAAAAATTCCTTCTTAAGTTGCCTATTATACACATGCAGTAAGTGGCCGAAACCGAGCTTCATCAGTGATACGGTTTTGGTTAGCACTGAAGCAGTAAATGTATAGCCTAGGCCTAACTGTTAATATTTACGGCATACGCTAGGCTTTATCGGTACATTGCCATGCACATCGCAATACATACATTAACCCAAGAAATGGTGAGGGCTATTATTTCGCAGAACTGGTCATCCTAACATAACATTACATACAAATAGAGACAAGCACGCGCTATAACGTT